>CABHPQ010175009.1:0-46780 GCA_902168405.1 Peromyscus aztecus | reverse complement strand
AGACGTTTAAAAGACTCTTTTAAGCAGTATTTGCAGTTTCTATTCTTTCTCTGCTTCCTGTGCTGTCGTGTTCTTAATAGTTTGCTATATGTGTGTGTAGATTATATAAGCAGTGCAGCATATTTATTTCTTTATTGGTATTATGGGTTGTGTTTAGTTTACAAAGGTGGCTGTGACTATCACAAACTGATGACAAAACAACAGCAATGTCATCTTCAAAGTTCCGTAGACATGACATTAGACCTCAAGGTGGTGGCCTCCGGCAGAATCCTTCCTGGCCTTGTCATTCAAATTATTGCCTCTGGGCATTTCCTGGTTTGCAAATGGCCAGTATCCATCTCTTGCTTCATATGAATTTTTCCTCTTTCTCTCTCTCTCTCTCTCTCTCTCTCTCTCTCTCTCTCTCTCTCTCTCTCATCATTCTACATCCCTTTCTGTCTTTCATTGGAGTCTCCTTAAATCCAGGATGGTTCTATCTTGAGAGCCTTGTGTTATCCACAGCTGCAACGATCCCAATTCTAAACACCATCTCATTCTCATATTCCAACTAGATGTATCTATAGGTGGGGACAATCAAAGGACAGGTGAGTTTAACTTTTTTAGCGTTCCTAGCTACTGTCTTTGTTAAGGTTAATATTGCTGTAATGAAACACCATGATGAAAGCAACTTGGGAAGGAAAAGGTTTCTTCTGCTTAGGCTTCCATATCATAGATCATCATCACAGTCAAGACAGGAACTCAAGAAGGTCTGAAACCTGGAGGCAGGAACTGATTCAGAGGCCATGTGGATGGGTACTGCTTATTGGCTTGCTCAGGCTGCTTTTTTGAAGAACCTAGGACTGTGAGTCATGGGATGGTAACATCCATGATGGCATGGGTCCACCTCTGTCAGTCACTAATTAAAGAAATGCCTAACAGGTTTGCTTGCCTACAGCTTGATCTCATGGAGGTATTTTCTCAACTGAGGTTCACTCCTTTCTAATGACTCTAGGTTGTGTCAGGTTGACATAAAACTAGTCTGTACAGCTATCCTGCTTCTTTTGTACATTTTCTTCCTGTTAAAACATGTTTGTTTCACAATATATATAAATATATTAAGAAAGTAAAAATTTGAGCGATTTTCTGAAGAATTGCATTTAGTGGGGAAAAATTCAGTAAAGATGAATAGGGCTATGTAATTTTGAATATGTTATATTTTATTGTGCTTTAAATAATGCCATTTAATGATTATATTTTATAAAGGATATTTAAATTTACATCTAGCATTATTACACTAACAAAACTCTTATTAAGTTTTAAAATTTCACACAGATATCAAACCTACAGAGCCCATATGATAGCTTTCCAAACGATGAAGAAAGATCTTTAAATAAGGAATGCAACTCATATATTTGTCTGGGTTACATATATCTTTCCTGGTTTACAGTTCTGTTTCTGACAGTTTGTAGCCAATATTCTTTTCTTTTCTGTTTTCAGTTTTCTCTATGATAAAATAGTCTAATATTACAACTGAAAAACAAACATTCTTTACAAGTTCCAACATCTTTAATTTACAGGCTGGAAATGATTTTTCCTGTTTTACTATCATCTGTCTACACTGATTTAATGAGATAAGGTGGCAATTAGATTGAATTTGCATAGCATCTACTGTGGCCCTGATCATTTATGTATTCATTACCTGAAAGCTACTGTGGCCCTGTACTTTATTACACACAAGGGAACAAACGTGAGTAAATCATGTTGCCTAGCATCATGAAAGTTCCTACAGATTATAGATGATAGTAAAGAAGAGACAAAAATTGAACTACTATATGGTAAGAGATAGGGTACATATACATTCAAGAGGGAAGAGAGCACTGAAATTTCAGAACAGACTGAGAAAAATCAGAGTTTCCAAGTAAAATGGAATGCTGAAACAAAACAGTCTGTTAACAAGAAAGGAGGAGACCGATTCTCCCTCCTTGAGCAGCCACCAACTGCCTGTAGTTCTTCAGCTAGGCTTGTGACCTTGGGAAATTGGCACTATCTTGAGTTGGGATGTCAACTGTTGGTGTCATTATGCAGGTCTTTGTTTAGGCATTCATATTGTTAACATTTCAGGGATGCAGCTTACCTGGCTTGTATGGAAGACATTATTTAGCAGCAGGCTTCCTGATCCTTGATTCCTATAATTTCCCTGGAGCCTTAGATATAGATAGATGTTTTGTTGTATAATATATCAGTTCAGGGACTAGCTCCCTGATAGGTTATATAGTCCCAAGTGTTTAGCCCTAAACACAACTTCATATGAGCAACACTAAATGGACTCAGTATGCTGTGTGTGTGGGGGTTGTGTGTGTGGGAGTGGGTGTTATATATGTGTACACATGTAACTATAATAGTTTTAAAAGAAATCACAAATTTATGAGATAGTAAAGGGGCACATGAATGCCTTGAGGAGGTAATAGGGACATATAGAAATGATATGAATAGAATATTCATGTATAAATTTTCAAAATGAATATTCATTAAAAAATAAACAACATTCTACACAGCAAAGCAGTAGACATGAGGGTCTAAAAACCCTAGAGATTTGAAGGCAGTTGATGACTGGAGAAGTGATGAGGGGCAAGGCCTAGGATAGGATATGTGTCTAAATTTCACTGGGAAATCCACAGAGAACTACCAAAATCTTCAGTGATGTTTTGAAAGAAAATGTCCCTCAAAGGGAGTGGCAGTTTTAGGAGGTGTGGCTTTGTTGGAGTGGTTATGGATCCGTTGGAGGAAGTGTGTTACTGTGGAGGCAGGCTTTGAGGTCTCATATATGCTCAAGCCACACCCAGTGTCTTAGACCACTTCCTGTTGCTATTGAGTCAAGATATATACATTCTTAGCTCCTTCTCTAGCACTATCTACCTGCATGTTGTCTTGCTTCCTGCCATGACAATAATGGACTGAAACTCTATACTGTAAGCAAGCCACCCCAATTAAATGTTTTCTTTATAAGGGTTGCTGTGGTCATGTTGTCTCTTCACAACAGTACAAACCCTAACTAACACAGAAGTTTGTACCAGGAGTGGGATAGAGCTATGATAGGCTTGACCATGTTTTTTTTTTGGGGGGGGGGGGGGGTTTTTTTTTTTTTGAAGGAATATGGCATACCTTGGGACTGTGGATTAGAAAAGCAGTTGAATACTTTAAGTGCTGCTTAATAAGCCAGGTTCCCAACAGTGGTTGAATTCTATGGGTCTTAAGTTTAGAAGAGAACTACATATTGGGTGTGAGCAATATGAAATGTTAGGATATATACAAAGGAATACGTATACAAGAAGAAAATGCACAGCTCAAGGGTTGGTATGATAATATATTACTGACATGGATCATACTTATTGGAGAAGACTCCACATTACCTTAACTCTTACTTCTAATGTTTTGGGCTGTCAGAATGCCTCAGTAGGCAAAGGCACTTGGCTGCCAAGCCTAATGGCTAAAGTTCAATCCCTGGGGACCAAGGGACCTAGTAGAAAACTTACTTATACAAACTGTCTTCTGACCCTTAGATGCATAGCTTTCTCTCTTGCTTGCCCATTTACATCTGCATACACACTTAGAGAAAATAAATAAAAAAATAAAATGTAGTGAAATAAAGTTTTACTTCTCTGCAAATGTTTACAAATCTGTGGTATGAGATGGATAGGGAAATGTTCCAGGGAGGAATTCAGGTTTAATGCAGAAATAGCATATGTCCTCATGAATGAGATTTGACAATGAAGATTCAAAGAGAAAGAGGTAGAAGGACTGGGAAAAAGAAGACCTGAATAAACTATAAGTAGTCACCAGCTCAAATACTGTGCAGAAACTGTTAAGTAAAGAAGCAAAGAATATAAAATATAAACATAAATCGCTCATATTGATATATGAAAAAAATCTTCTTACAATTTAAAATGGAAGAATAGAGCATTTAGTGGTAATGTAATAGGATGACTCAGAATTTGAAATGTAAGGACTATGGGCAACTGAAGCAAGTACAAGAAAATTTTAGCAATTAAATGCACTTTTTTTGCAATTAATTATTCTGAAGTTTAACATTTTTCATCATGAAAACACTATAAAAATTAATTTAAAAAGAGAAAGTTTTCATAGTCACTTTTCAGTATCTCATATCCTGAATGCCCAGTCAAGCTGGTCTCTTAAGTGCATCTCTAGTACACACACAGACTTCTGCTTAGCATCAGAGCGCTAACCCCAATGCAAGACATTATTCCTTCCCTGGTGAGTTATATAGCAGCCTTCAATATGATTGGGCTTCCACTTTGTCTATCCACTCACCTTCTTGCTGGAAAGATTTTGTTAAAAATTCAAGGTTTCCCATAGACCATCAGCTTTATTCTGGAATTTATGAATCATATTTAACAAATCAATATTGGACAGTAAATGTCCCTGATTCCATAGACAGAAACTAAAAAAAAGTCAATTGAATATTTTGAAATGTTAGTAAATATTTTTGTTTGTGAGCCTAGCCTTTAATGGCTGGGCCATCACAGAGACTGAAGCAGGAAGCACAGGACTACTTGAGTCTATACCAGGTCCTCTGTGTATATGATAGCTATTAGCTTAGCGTTTTTATGAGACTCCAATGAGAAGGAGTGGATCTCTGACTCTTTTGGCCTTCTTTTGAGACTCTTTTCCTCCTGTTGGGTTGCTGTGTCTAACTTCAATATGAAAGATTTTGCTTCATCTTATTGGATTTTATTTTATCGTGTTTGGTATTCTCATAGATGCCTTTTCTTTTCTAATGAGATACAGAAAGGGAGTAGATCTGGATGGGAGGGGATATGGGGAGGAACTGGGAGGAGTAGAAGTAGGAGAAACCATAATGAGGATATGTAGTATGAGAAAAGAATATATTTTCAATAAAAAATTATAAAGTAAGAGTTCATAGTCAACAAAATCAGTTGCAAAGTTTCTTCTGTCAGTGTTCACCTGCATCAATTTTGAAGTTATGTAATAAAACATTTCATTATTGACAATGTCTTCTCACATAGATTTTGATGAGTGTTGGTATTAATCCATTTTCACATGATTTAATGGGACATGCTCACTGCTTGGGAGGTTTGGTAGAATTCAGTTAGATTAATCTTTTTTAAACTGAAATAAAAAGCTACAACCCTTTCTCTCTCTGCATGTACTTGTATACAGAGGACAATAACCTCCAGGAGTTGGGCTGTGTTGGTCATAAGACTTAACTCAGGTTGTCAGGCATGACAGCAAGTGTCTTTACTTACTGACCCATCTTGTTAGCTCTCCCAGAATCATCCCAAAATTGCCTTAATTTTGTTAAATTGGATATTAAGTAGACTTTATTAGTACAGTTAAATAGATTTTTGAAATATGTACATATTTTTACATATTTACATTGCAGGTGAACAAGGTATAGAAGTAAAATGAATTCAATTTTCTGTGGAAATGGAGATCTGATACTATATTTTATTTTTTTTTCAAAACAAGGATTCTCTAATCCAGATTGTCTTGGAACTCTCTTTGTAGACCTCAAACTCATATAGATCCACTGCTTCTGCCTCCCGAGAGCTGGGATTAAATGCATGCGCTACCACACCTGGCTTTTACTTTAATTTTTGATGGCACAAAATGTGAGAAACTACGTAATGCTATTCTGATTCAAATGTTGTCATTGGAAAGTCTTAATTTCACTATAAATATTTCAAATAAAAATATTAGCAAATCAAAATAATTCCACATTAATTGAACTTTGAGTCTTGCCAAGACAGAGAGAATCTTCATAGATAATGATGACAAAGGGATAGACTTTGCTTGCCAGGGGACAGATGATGCTGCATTGCTGGTGATACCATTTTTACGAGAAACCAATTCTATCCTATGAAATACTTCAAAAGCATGGCATTTTGAAATGTTTGTCCCTTCTATGTTGAATAGCATCTTTTTACAGCCTGTGACTGTGTCAGCTTGGCATTGGGATATGTAAATGATTCTCTGCTTTCTAGCATAAAGATATACACAAAGAGAGACAAGATTTTTTTTTCCTTTTGCAAATAGCAATGTTTTATGGCAGATTGCCAAAACTCACAGAAGCATGTTATCACACTGTCAGAAGGCATTGTACCACCGAGGAAAGGGAGCAGGTTTAGGTATTGTATAGAGTAATTGTGGTGTAGGTATTCCAATTGATAAAAGAGTAGAAATTTTGGCATTACATCAATAAGCAGTATAATTAAGGTAATAGGTAGCATGGCATCTAATCAAGTTACTTACTGTAATACCAATGTGGGTTAAATGGCTTCAACATCCACAGAATACTAATTACTATTACCTTCTGAATTTTATAACATGCAATATATTTAACAATCTAACATAGCCAGATAATTACTATTGTGATAATAAATAAAAATAGCTATTATTCAAGAAATTGCTGCTAGTTTCCATGGTTTACTTCAGAATTTCCTCAATTCTGAGCCATCATGGTGATTAAGGGACATTGATGGTCATCAGTTAAATCTGCCTCAAGTTAAATAAACATTTTGCCTCCTGCTTCAAATTTGGTTTGTACAAGTCTGTCTTGAAATCCTAAGTGTAACTGGAAATACTGGAGTTTTATATGTGAGGCAGTATCTTAGGAAATCTATAGTTGTCGTATTTGTGTCAGTGGTCTGTGGATGGTACACTTCCTCAAAAAGAAACCCCCACACCAATGAGCATGATAGCAGAGAACCACTTTAAGCACTAGCTTCTGAATTCAGAGACTTCAAGCCTAAAATGTTAGACTTGGAAAATTAGTGCTCAAAGTCCCAATTCATTCTTGTATTTAACCTCTTATGATGCTTTCATGTCTTGCTTCTTTCTGTCCTTCTGGCCACTAGCAATTCAGACCAGTTCTGGATGGCAAGAACTGTACTCCACCAGGTCCTGATTACTTCCATCTGAAATTTCTAGAATGGGTCTTATTATTCATATTGTTTCCAAAACTCTACTCATGATTAGCTGTCTTCTCAAAGAAGGTGAAGGTCTTACCTCCATCTTCCCGATTTTATTCTAAGTCCCCATCAGGCCTATGTTTGAGAATCCCATGAAGGCAACACTAGCTTCTAGTCAAAGCAGTTCCCTTGTTCCAGTCATTTGTAAAACTATTCCACCTTCTGGTACCAGTTTCTGTCTTCCCTGTCTTGGCTGCCATCATAACAATAAACTATGACTAATTGAGTGACTTAAACAATGAGAAAATATTTTCTTACAGTTTGGATGCTGGCAATTTGAAGACTAAGGGGCCAGCTTCCTCAGATCCTAGTAAGGTATTCCTTCTTGTATACGTGATGGCCACCTTCTATGTCATGTGTGGCCTTTATGTCACATTTGGCCTTTCCCTGGTTTGTATGAGCGTGATGAGAGAGAAGAAATCTCCCTTATGATTCTCCTAAGAAAGGTAATAACCACATAAGAGTTCGATTCTCATGACCCCATTAGTTACTAAAGGACTTACCTAGAAACATATACATGTTTCTTTAACATATGAGCTTGAAGAAAAGGGACACAATTTGGTTTACATGCACAGCACAAACAAAAGAGATGTGCTTGTAAGCTGGATATATTGATAATGTGTATAAACTGCCTAGAAGAGATTCACTCTAAGGATATGAATACATTGAAAAATGGGAAAAAGGAGGATAATGATCTAAGCAAAAAACAAAGCACACACACATAGAGAGAAAGAGAGAGAGAGAGAGAGAGAGAGAGAGAGAGAGAGAGAGAGAGAGAGGAGATACTGAAATAATTAACCAAAGGACTATATCAGCAACAGGCAAAATGATATGTCAAAACTGATTTAAAAAGAGACAAAAGATTTAATCATAAATGTCTATCACTAAAGAAGATATTAAATTATCTATCTGTCATCTATCTATCTATATTAAATATTGAGCTCCTAAATATTTATAGAAACTTTGACAGAACTAAAGGCTTCATAAGAGACCCATACAAACAGAAGCCTTTACTTTTTATTTTTAGTAATAGGAAAAAGAGTAAAAAAAAAAAGTCAATGAACAAAGAGATGTGGACTAGTACCCTACATTGTCTGGGCTAAAAATACACCATCCCCAATCAGAAAATCTTACATGTTTCTCCAGTGTGCTTAGCACAGTATCATGGGTAGACAATATGTTAACCCATATACAGTGATGATTAGGGATGTAAAAAGAATGCGGTTATATACTAAGCATCCTTTCTGGTCAAATTGGATAAACTAAAATGGAAAGCGGAAAATTAATAAACAAATCTGTGGATGGCAACACATTCTTAATAAGTGGCTCAAAGATCAAAGCATCAAGGAATATAGAAAGCACCTTCAGACAAAGAATAACTAACGATGTGAAAAAAAAATCTATCTAAGAAGTGCAGCATCTAGAGGAAAATGTATAGCTGAAAACATTTACATTAAAATGAACAAAGGCAAATGTGGTAGTGTATCCCTGGAGTAACAACACTGGAGAGAGACTGATGGGGATAATAGGTTTGTTAGGTAAATTGATTGGACTGAAATAAACCTAAGCACAGGAAAACTGAAAAAAAAAAAAGTGCTGCATGTTCTTCCTAACTTCACATTTTTAGTTTGATGGCTTCAACTTGGAACTCCTGTATAATCTAGGAAACCAGAAACAGATCTTTGGGAGAGGATACCTTAAAGGAGTGGAGAATGCAAAGCATACATAATAGAAAAGTAAAGAGGGAGAATACTCCAGGAGAAAAGCTTAAGTAGGGAGAGAGGGAGGGGATGGTAAAATGAAGAGTTGGAGTTGGGTTAAAAAAACAAACAAACAAAAAAGAAAACATGAAAATTACCATCTCCTAACCCAATTTAGAAACATAATTAAATAACAAAAAATGTATTAAAGATAACTATCTTCTATGGTTGGAAAGAGTTGTAAGTTAATTTAACAAAATCCCCAGTGTCAGAAATGGAATGCCTTCTTGTGACTTATTGGTCAGAGAGGCTGTCTCAGACAACATGGGTTCTTTCTATTATGCTTTGTTGTTCACCAGAAGTAGATAAGCCCTTACTCCTGAAGACACCACACACTTGCACAATAGCACTACTTGTGTTGGAGGTAACCAATCTGTCTCTAATGGTATTTGAGACTCACTCCACAGGAGAAAATCAATACCCGGTTATGTAAATCTGGTAAAAAAAAAAAAAATGACAAGAAACTTTATAGGCCCTGAGAGGTAGGTGGGAACTGAGACTTTGTTCAACTAAATTGACATACCATCAACCTGCCTTCTAAATATGTATGATTAGACACAGAGACCTATGCTATTCTCATCCATAAGCTGGTAAGCCACTTTCCAGTGAGTGTCTGTTAATGCAGATTTATGATTGCACAAGGTTTTCAGAGTAAGTGACTAAAGAGTCCTCAGCCCCCACAAGACATTAAAAGAATCTACTACAAGGTTCAGAAAACTTTGTGGAAGAGGAGGTAGAAATAATTTGAACCAGAATATACAAATAAAGATTGTGAAAAGTCAACTTTTAGGTAAGACACAGCCATTGCAATCATAAATTCTTAGCACCTATGGATTCATGCACCAGGAGTGCAAAAGAATGGCCACTTCCTCTGTCAGGCATCTGTGGAGAAAGGGCTCAAGAGGCCATACTTCTCACTGATAAACTCTTTGCTCAGGGAGAAGGAGACTCATTCATACATTTGTATACCCAATGAAGACCCCACAAGCCTGTAATAGACAGCTCCAATCTAGTGCTAATGCAGATTAAGAGAACATGGGGGGGGCAAATAATGAGAATTTTCTCTCTCTCTTCATATATATATATATATACACATATATATACATATATATACATATACACATATATATATAAAAGTGTGTGTGTATATATACATATATAGTGTGTGTATATAAAATTACCATTTAATTAATTAAAATATTCCTTATAGTACACCACTGCTAAATCAGCCCTGGTAAAAACAATTAGCAAATATAAAAAAAAGCTAAATTGAAAAATAAAGAAAAAAGCTTAACCATTCAAGCTGTCTTAGCCACTCCTCTTCTTTTATGAAGCCTGGTTAAAGGTCAACCATGATCTGATATAAATCCCGAATTGTAATAGTCTTCACTTGCAAAACATGATGTTAATTCGTTTGGAAACTTGGGAGCAGAGAGCTGTTGCTAATGCGGGCATCTAAGGAAGGACCAACCAGTTTCCAAGAATCAGGCGCTACTGAGTTGGCTTTTGCATGGGTTTTAAGAGAAAGCCATTAATTTTCAATTAAGAAACTTGAAGATTATCCAAGTCTTAAGTTGGGTTTAAATGCAAATTTCAGGCTACTCTCTGGTAATTAATTTACTTTTGTGCACAAAGCTAAAAGTAATGAGAACCCATACCTTTAGATTTTATAAGGAAATAACTAAACTTTTATGAAAGCAAATTGCATGCTTCTAGTTGGAAACACTAATACTGAAGGCTGACATCACTTTGCTGTTGGAATACTTTATGTTTTCAATCCTCCGCCCCAAATACATATCAAATCAAAGGTTGATTTTGCTTCTTTGTTGATTAACTGCAAAAAAAAAATATTAAAAATCAAATAAAATTTATTCTCATTGCCAAAATACAGCAAGTAGGAAGCTCATTTAAATCAACCCTGAATGTATAATAGGTTTTGTTTCTGTTTTCTGGTCTTCATAACTTAGCCAAAAAATAAAATAAAACAACAACAAAACCAACAAATAAGTTGTCAACAATACATAGATCTCAGGGACGAATTGTTCAGGGCCAAGTTTATGTTCCACCTCCCACACATACTGCATTCCGTTAGAACAATCAAAATAGCATTGTAATGATTCTACAAAATATTTTTTTGTATTTTATTCATTTTCCAGGATTTCTCCTTTGACTCTTAGATTCACAACAGCCAAATGTTCAGTTAATTTGTTATCATCCTCAATGCACTTAATTTTGATTGTTTTTCAGTCAGAGTAATTTAACTAATATTAATGGGGAACTCATGGGTCAGATTCTATGTTAGTTTAGAAGAGAAGTTACTGTGGTTTAGGAACTATGCCAAGTGCTAAGGAGCTGATAGCCGTGAGTGCAAGCTACGTGTCCTAATCTGGGGATTGTCATGGACTAGTGTATGGCCTAAGACAATAAGATCTCATGAAATGTTAGGTCTGGGGTTGAGTTATAAGGAGGACTGGTGCCATGTGATGGTAATATAGAATCCTTAGGGAAAACTGCTGAGTTCATTTTTATGGTTGCAGAAAGTAAGTGTTTGGAAGCTTTGCAGTGCTATTTGGTATCTACCAACAGCTTCAGAAACATTCAAAATACCAAAATTTCAGAAGTTCATGTTTCTCAGAAATGACAGAGTGTTTGAAAATGAAGGTGTTTTGCTAAATAGGAATCCAAAATCTCTAGCTTTCACTTCAACATTGGAAACAAAGCAAATCAAAGCTGTTTGAGCCATAAAATAAAAGCAAGTGACCATCGAAACCCAAGGAGGACAGGACAATCTTGATGTATATATGGATTAATAGGGAAAAACAACAATAACAAAAAAAAAAAATCCTTGTTCAAAGTAAATTACCCAAATGCTGTTAGGGTGTGGGTTGGACTTTGGCATTATGGAAAATTTTCTATCTGATTAGACCCATTAGGACCACAATCAATATTCTCCTTGACAAACAAAATGTCCCAGTCCTCTGCTGAGACAATCCTATCTTCTCAATTGGGCAGTGGTTCTTCTACTTCAAACATCGTTCCATGTGGTATAGTTACCGACCTAGCCCATTGATGGCAGCAGATAGGACTTGGGACAACTTGCTGATGAGGTTTGTCTCAGTCCTTACACTTTTGTAAAGGCCTTAGAGTGTAAAAAAACTTGTGTATGGAATACATGCAACAATACACATGTAAAATATAACTCTCCAGAAAAATTGCATGGTCTTAGTACTTTGAATTGAATATGATTCTGAATGTCAAATGAGCCCAAACCAAATTTTTCCATCACCTTGTCCTTTGTGGTTAAAAATTTGATCAATGTTGAAACTTCCTTTTTCCTTCTCTATTATTTTTCATAATCCATTTTATAGATCTCTTGCTTCTATGAATTTTATCAAAGTGCTTAAGGTTTTCTCTTCTCACTAAATGTAGACATCTCCATAGTATGTTAGTAAATTGTTATCACTTGTACTGTAATTAGGTTGCATATTGACATTTGTGATTCCCTGAATTCCTTTTAATTTGATTTTTTTTCATATTTGGAAGTATCTCAAACATCCTACTAGTTCAAAAAATTGAAAAATTTTAAGGATTGATTCACATATAAAATGTCACATTCCATAATGTCATATTTAAAATATCCATCAGATGTGAGCAATGTAGGTATAATTCAATGGCAACTTCTTTCAAGACACCTATTATAATTAAACTCATGAATTCCCTAACCTATCACGAATTCTTAAATTATTCCTGTCTCTACACCTTAATGTAATTAGAATATCTATAAGTATGTCAGAATTTTGAATATATACCATATATGCAAATCCATGCAATTATTCTATATATTTTGTCCCCTTCCTTATCATTGAAATTGAAGTTTAAATTAGTCATTATTGTCAGTTTTTTTTAATTGTCCCACTTTGCTGAGAATTAGTAAAGATTTTATGAATATTTAGTGGATTAGATTATACGTATGAGTATTAAACTAAATATTAATTTTATAATCACTAAATGTTATAGGGGATTAGTCATAGGGACAGATCACTTAAGTTTCACTTTTGCACTGTCATTCAGTGCTTTTCAAAGCAAAATGCTTTTCATTGATGTTAAATATGCAAAATATTTTTCAGAATCTTTTCTCACTACTAAATTTGGTTTGAGTGAGTTTGTTGTATAATGTTTTAAGACCTTGACATGAAATATAAAGAATCTGCAAATAAAGTTTTGTATAAGAAAACAATATCTACCTGTTTCTACTGAATCATATTTTATTCATAACAATAAATGTCCAGCATCAACTAAATAAGAGGGTGATTCTAAATACGAGTTAAATTTGCATTGTCTGAAATGTTTGGGACATGTAGAGTTTCAGATTATTGCATTTTCTTTTTTTTTAATTTATTTATTTTTTATTAAGAAAAATTTTTCATTCATTTTACATACCAATCAAAGATCCCCCTGTTCTTTCTTTCTGCTCCCCTAGGCTCCCCTTCCCAACCACCCCCCCCCCAACAAGAAGGCAAGGCCTCCCATGGGGAGCCGCATCCAGTAGAGGCAAGTCCCAACCCTTTCCCCTGCCTCAAGGCTGAATGAGGTGTCCATCATAGGTAGTGGGCTCCAAAAAGCTTGCTCATGCCCTAGGGATGGATTCTGATCCTACTGCCAGGGGGACCACCAAGCAGATCAAGCTAGACAACTGTCTCACCATGCAGAGGGCCTAGTCCAGTCCCATGCAGGCTCCACAGCCATTAATCCAACATTCATGCGTTCCCACTAGTTTGGTTTGGTCAGCTCAGCAGGTTTTCCCATAATGATCCTGATGCACTTGCTCATAGAATCTCTCTTCTCTCTCTTTTACTAGACTCCTGGAGCTCTGCCTAGTGTTTGGTTGTGGATCTCTGCATTTGCTTCCATCAGTCACTGGAGAAAATCTCTGTGATGACAGGGTAGTCACCAATCTGATCACTGGGGTAAGCCAGTTCAGTTCAGGTACCTTCTCCACTATTTCTAGTAGTCCAAACTGGATTTATCCTTGGGGATTCCTGGCAAACTTCCCTAGCACTGAGTTTCTCTCTATCCCCATGATGTTGCCCTCTATCATGGTATCTCTTTCATTGTGTTCCCACTCCATCCCTATTCCAGTTCGACCATCCCATTTCCTTATGTTCTCCTCCCCTATTCTCTACCCTCCATTGCCCACTCCTCATCCCTAGTTTACTCATGGAGATATCATCTATTTCCCCTTCCCAGGATGATCAATGTGTCCCTCTTTGGGTCTTCCTTGTTAGCTAGCTTCTCTGGAGTTGTGAGTTGTTGTTTGGTTATCATTTGCTTTACATCTAGTATCCACTTATGAGTGGGTACATACCATGTTTGTGCTTCTGAGTCTGGGTTACCTCACTCAGGATGATATTTTCTAGTTCCATCCATTTGCCTGCAAATTTCATGATGTCATTGTTTTTCTCTGTTGAGTAGTACTACATTGTGTATTTGTACCACATTTTCTTAATCCATTCTTCAGTTGAGGGGCATATAGTTTATTTCCAGGTTCTGGCTATAATGAATAATGCTGCTATGGACATAGTTGAGCGTGTGTGCCTGTGGTATGATGGAGCACATTCCTTGGATATATATGCCCAAGAGTGGTATAACTGGGTCTTGAGGAAGATTGATTCCTAATTTTCTGAGAAATCACCACACTGATTTCTAAAGTGGCTGTACAAGTTTGTACTCCCACCAACAATGGAAGAGTGTTCCCCTTGCTCCACATCCTCTCCAACTTAAGCTGTCTGCAGTGCTTTTGGTCTTAGCCATTCTGATAGGTATATGATGGTATCTCAGTTCATTAGATGCCGAAAAGGCCTCTGACAAAATCCAACATCCCTTCATGATAAAGGTCTTGGAGAGATCAGGAATACAAGGAATATACCTAAGCATAATAGAGGCAATTTACAGCAAGCCAACAACCAACATCAAATTAAATGGAGAAACACTCAAATCGATTCCACTAAAATCAGGAACAAGACAAGGCTGTCCGCTCTCCCCATATTTATTCAATATAGTAGTTGAAGTTCTAGCTAGAGCAATAAGACAACATAAGGAGATTAATGGGATACAAATTGGAAAGAAAGAAGTCAATTTTTCACTATTTACAGTTGATATGATAGTATACATAAGTGACCAAAAAAATTCTACCAGGGAAATCCTACAGCTGATAAACATCTTCAGTAATGTGGCAGGATACAAGATCAACTCAAAAAAAAAAATCAGTAGCCATCCTATATACAAATGATAAACAGGCTGAGAAAGAAATCAGAGAAACATCACCTTTTACAATAGCCACAAATAATATAAAATGCCTTGGGGTAACTCTAACTAAGCAAGTGAAAAGACCTGTATGACAAGAACTTTAAGTCTCTGAAGAAAGAAATTGAGGATATCAGAAAATGGAAAGATCTCCCATGCTCATGGATAGGTAGGATTAACATAGTAAAAATGGTAATCTTAGCAAAGATTATTGCATCAAAGAGAGATTGTAGACTATTTTCATGTACACAATGAGATATTTTGAGAATGGGCCCAAATCCATAAAAAAGTATTCAAGTAAACTTCTTAATCTCAAAGTCATAGTGAATATTAATTGTAGTTTACCTGAATTTGACTGTGACATTATCACATGAAGTGTTTGCCAAAATTTTTTACTCATAATATAATTTCAGTACTCAATAGTTTATTAATTATGAAGTAATTTTACTTTAGGTTTTTGGATTAAGGATGCTTAAACTACTGTGGAGACATCTTTACTCTTTTTTATTTTGCCTGTAATGACTACTTTATTATGTTAAGAGAATAAAATTGTTATGGTAAAATTTATAAACATTATAAATTGGGATATCATTGAAAATCTCTGATAGTTTCTTTGTTCATAAAACTTAGTTCTGGTCACTGCAAGACTTCTAAGGTAAAAGTAAATGTCAACTGGACATACTAATAGACTGAGTCCCCATTGACTAGTGTATCTCCCTTTAATATGTTATTTTTATATGTTACCTAAGGGCTTGCTTAAACCAATAGAACATATTCATGATTACCTGAAGAGAGAAAAGCAAAGGTTGAAGGAGGTAAAGGGTATACCCAGATAGAGAAGGACTTTTTCTGAATTCTGGAACAGCTATGGATTTGCTAAAATATGCCTTGGTCATTCTATTAATCTTTGGAACTTCCTCATAACTTTTGTTTGCTTTGTAATCATCATCTGAAAATTCTCAACTAAATGACATTTGTTGTTATTTGAAATAAATCTTACTTTTGTGCAAGTATAAGTTATTTGATTGTTCAAAATCAAATTGTTGCTTCTTGACAAGGAGGAACATTTTACACATAAATGTTCCTGTATTTACCCTAGATTTTTGTAGCAATACATGAAATGGAAATATGACAAAATTTAAAGCATTGAATGAACTGGTCATTTCTCATTAATATAACTGCTTTTATAGATAGCACATTTTCTCATAAGAGCTATGTAGGGATTGTCAAGAACATCAGAGTACTCAATTTATTATGTGACTAAGAAGGTAAATTCCAATGACCTTCCTACGTTGCCAGGGGAGTTTCTATAAAAACTGACGTTAATATTAAAGGAAAATAGAATGGACCACAAAATGAAAAATAAGCAAAAATCAAAAAGAAAAATCTATAAGGGCTTAAAATAAATATGAATCTTATATATACTTTCAGACTTGATAAAATAAAATCAAGCCAAAAAAAAAAAAACCCTTATTTTTCAAGGCTCAAAAAATGTCTTCTATGTTGTGTCATATAAAGATGGCTACAGACATTCTTCATTAAAAATGGAGAAAAAGCCAACCCCTGGATTTCTATAGTTAACAGTTAAATGCATTTATTATTTATTAAAATACTGATTTTTACAGAAATATAATGGAACAGAATGGTTGCTGTGCTTACAAAAATTTTTGTGATTATCAGTACAGCAAAGAACTCAATCATTGTTAGATAATTTTTAGAACAGAATCTTGATGCTTTGTGTTCAGGGCCTAAATGTATTTTAAAAGTGTCAAGCACAAAATTTTATACTACATGCTGTCCCCATAAAATATTTGTATATATAAGTCTTAACATCTTAAGCTCTGGATGTGACCCATGGAAACAGAATCTTTGAAGACATAATCAATGACCTGCAGACTACATCAGCTTGGATTGGGGTTCTTCTTAAGCTCAAGTCTGTTATAAATCAGAATAAAGGAATGAAACATAGGAAACCAGATTACTGAAGACATGTTAGATTGAAAGTTTGGGTTCACCTTCACTCGACCAATAATCAAATGAAAATGAGAAAGCTAAGTAATTTGACCAAAGGCAATATGCATCTGAAAGTAAAAACTGACCAAGTCTCACAGTTTGTCAGTACACACACACACACACACACACACACACACACACACACACACACACTGCTTTTTACAAGTATCTGCATAGAAACTACCACCTCATTGTATCTCACAATCTCTGTGTGTGTGAAAGCTCATGAACATAAGTTTTAGAATTAGTGAGCATGCCTGGTAAAAGTATGAATTGATAGGTGAATGTATATATCCAGGAATACAACAATGATATCATGTTATAGAAAATAAAATTAGATAGTACAGTAGAGATCAACTATCTAAGCACTTTTCCCATAAATGATGTATAAGAAGATATCAAATGTTTTAGTGATGTTACATCAAAACAAATTGAATAGAAATACCATGTTCACGGATTAAAACAATCAATATTGAAAGATATGCCAGATAGTCACATAAAACACTTTGATTTACAGATATAGCACAATACTAATCTAAGGCTCAACAGGTAGGGGTGTGTGTGTGTGTGTGTGTGTGTGTGTGTATGTGTGAATGTGTGTGATTATGTGTCAGAGATAGGAAAGGGAGAGAGTGTTCAAGCTAATTCTAAAATGTATGTATAATAAAATAAAAAGTCAATAATAGTCAACACAGATCCATTCTACTGGAGAGCAAAGCTGACTATAAAGCCACTATAACTAAGGCAGTCTGGTATTTGTTTGAGGGTCACATAAATCTATTGAACACTATGGGGAAATTCAGAAATCTGCCTTTTAACAGAGAGTATATTTGTGATATAAAGGGCATTACAGAACAGTGATAAAATATGTGTATGTATAAGTGTATTTGTATATGTAATGATAGAGTTTTGTGGGGGTCCTTTTTCCCTCTCAATCTGTTGGCCACCATACTAAGAGGGCAAGAGGCAGTAGTGGCGACAGAAAGTGTCTCTTAATATAACACTATACATATTTAAGGCCAATAAAATTACCAAGCCAAAGGTAATAATAGCATCCTTGCCTGCCTATGCCACGCCTGGAATATTAATGATATCTTGAAGTAGAAATGTTGGGGACAAGCAGATACAATAGTTTGTGGTTCAAGGAAGAAGATAAAGCTGGGTCTTGCTAGCAAAGGAAAAGTTTTTCTAAGTAGCATATACTTCTAAACGATTGATGTGAACAGACAGGTGGTGTTTTTATCAGCCGAAAAGAAATCCAGTTAACAGAGGCTGTGAAGTCCTCCTCTCTGAAGAAAGAATGCTCAAAAAGGTAAAGTCACCCCAACTCCTTAGTCACCAGGGCAGATGTGTAGGTAACCACTAGTTTTACTAGCCTTCCTATTGAAGCATTTTAAAACACACCTTTCTGATATGCATTTGGGAGGCAATTTGATGTACTATTTTTGAGTGTGTAATAAGCTTTTCATGGCTGCACTAAGAATGCCCCCACATACTCTCTGATCGTACAATCAGCAAGATGCCTGGAACATGCTCTGTTGCTCTTTGTTTCCTATGTCTTCCTCAACCTGATGGTTTGAATTCTTGTGCCTAAAACCCTTTACCAGCATTCATGACACACTCAGTACTTACTTCTTCCACTCACCTTCCCTTATGGGAGCTTTGTGTTTTATCTGTTGATCTTATAGATGGAAACATAGAACATCCATTTTTAAGCAAGTGCCTGAGGCTGAATAGGTTACCTAGTGAGAGTCATAAGATCTCTGTATAGTTCATACAATTTAAACTTGTTGAATGTAAGTAAATATCAGACAGTGGAAACAGAAATTATTTAAGGGGTAGATCATTGTTTTAGGTTATTTCATGAATAGAATAAATATTATTAAGTTATGATGTAATAGTACCATGTGCTTCTTTGACAAATCGTTTTTCTACCCATTTGCTCCAGCAAAGGAAATAACCTATGGATGACATCAAGCTCAGTATTGAAAATGAATTTTGTTAACCTGCCCTGCTCTGGTGAAATAAGCAATCCACCTGCAAGGGCAGATGGGAAATATGAGCATAGAAAAACAAACAAGACAGAATCAAAAGGAAATACAAGTTGAAAAAAATGCACCTTTTTATTTTAGTAACAGAAGTTTGAATTAAATGAAGATGTGAACTAGATTTGTATAATTATAATGCATCTTGAGCTAGTTCTGTGTTTAAATGGATGTAAGACTTAAATGCATTTTATTTAATGAAAGCTGTATCAGAATTTCCCATGTACTATGTACAAACAATAGCTGACATCTGTGTAAACTGTTGGAAGGATTACATAATTAATATTAAATAAAACACACTATTTAAGGAGTTAGGATGAGTACCCATGTTCTGACACTGCATTAATGCTATCTATAAAATGACAGCTGTAATGACGAGAGAGGATTGAGTCTCTGCATCAGATGGTAAAGGCATGCAATTACTTCCTACCTCTCTTAAATCAACCATGATTCTGTGAAGTGAATCTCAGTTAGGTATTTCCTTAGTTTGATTCCCTGGCATTATATTTAATGGAATTCTTTTTGGATAATGATTAAAAAGACTTAATAAACACTTTGGGCTTTTGATCTTTAACCTCATTCTAATCCATGTTAATTCAATGCTTTGGAAATTCTATTTCATATCTTCTTACTTGAAACCATCCAACATCCATTCTGCCAAGTACTATAAAACAGAGCTCAGCAGATGGAAGGAAGTCTTTATCTGTGTCACTTCTGGTTCCTCACTGACCCCTGGATGTGAGCACATCTGCAATGTGATTTACAGATTATATATGAGGCAACAACTGCTAAACTGAGATCAACAGTATTGACTTCACATGAAAAAAAGTGTAAACTTTACCGTTTGATCCAGGTTTGATATAGCATGTCTGTGCAACAAATCGAGTGTTTTGCACATCTCTAGTTGGAGACAAAGGGAAAACAATCATATTCAGAGGACTCTTGCCCAGGCCACTGAGATCAGATAAAAGTATAAGATCAGGTATAAGCTTAGGCTATACCACAGTTAGTTGAATGACCTCAGGCTGGTAGCACATCTTCCCTAGCAACAAATATTGAAAACTAACCAACCTCCAAACAGAACTCAAAAAAGACTTAGTTTCAAGCATTCGGTAAAAGAAATAAAATAATTTTTGAAACCATAGATGGCATAAAACATAGTTGGATATTATAAATGTAATTTTAATCACTGTTTCTAATCAGTGCATATGTATGGTAGAGAGGGATAATATTACATAGGTAATATATGATATGCAAATAAAAAACTTCAAATAACTATTGAACATCAATTCGTTTACTAATGATTTCCATCTAATTAATCTTCATTATTTCTAAAGGAGCATTATTTTTCCATAAATTTGTCCCTTTGTTTTCAAATAGGATTCATGGTTAAGATATATTAATTGCTTAGAAAATGTACTTGTGGCCAAATTGAGGAAAGAGAACAAATTTAGTCTTAATACTGAAATGAGTCTCTTTTACAGATAGAAATAAGCCTCAAAGAATGTTCTAGAAGTAATGGTGAACTGGATGGCAGGAAAGTTACTTTACCCAGAGGAGACAGATTTATAGCATAAATTTAGATATAAAACTTGAATTCTGGATGAAGTTGTACTGTAAACTGGCATTTAAACTGAAGAATTCCTAATGGATTGATATGTGCAGAACTATAATCAGTATCATATCATTCACAAAGGACCTGAAGTTTGGGTTTTTTTTTTTTTTTTTGCTTTTTTGTTTGCTTCCTCCCTCCCCCTTCCGCGTGTGTATGTGTGTTTGTGTGTGTGTGTGTGTGTTTGTGTGTTTATGTGCATTCACACTCAATTTCCGTTTTGCACTTAAAATTATTATAGAGCCCTCATCTTGTTCAATATGGTGATAGATTAAATCTTAATCAAGAAAGGAGACATAAGTCTATCCAGTTGGTGATAATCACTTTGACATATGTTTGTGTGTGTAAATATACAAAGAAGGACTGAGTTAATGAACATAGAACTATAATGTAAAAGTTCCACAACTTAAACCAAATTATTGAATTTATTTCACAAAAAATATGCATGTATGTATGTGACCATATTTAATTATGGATATCAGCTTTATTGTCATAGTAGAATTTGAAAAATACTTTTCACTGCAGGAATATTTTCCAAAGAAAAGAACCTTAAATATAAATGAGATGAAAAACCAACTTGTTAATAGATAGGTCATCTTCATTTATGTCCCCAAAGTATCTAGTCACAGATTATTTAGTGAAAATTTCACAGAATAATTCAAAGACCATAAACTGAGAAATGATTTGATATACTCCAAAGTTATTTACAATTTTGTTTTTATGCATAAATATTGATACTTGGAAATAACTAACACACATATAGCATAGTAACCCTAATCATATTTACTCTTGTAGAAATTTATTGCTTTTAGACTTCATTTGAAGCATTCTAGAATTTGCTAATAAGGTCCCAGTAAGTTGAGTGCACATGTGCAATAGTTGAACCCAAAATGTCTGTCTTATTTCCATTGGCTCTTAGATATTTTTGATATAAAGTATGATTCTTCTTCATGTAAACTTGTTCAGCAGAAGGTGAGACATGATTTTCAAGAATAATATTGTTTATCTCACTGTATCATTTAATAGAGCATTATGGTAAGCTACCCGTAAACACTGTGGTAATTTTTAAATATATAAAGTCATCAGTTGACAAAGTATTTTATGTACTTTTTAATTGATTTCACACAAACAAACAAAACAAAACCCTAAATGCATGGGGTAAATCAGTATGATTCTTTGTGAATGGTTAGCTTCACAAAACTCTGTGTTCAGTCTAACTTTCAACATCACATATCCCCACAAACTCTGTGCTTAAGTACATTCTGGCATTTAAACACGCACTTTTGAAAGAGCAAGGTGTGATTGTCAGCGCTACTGAAGGCTGTTCTTCTCAGAAGCATAAGTCAATAATCTGAAGAAAGGTTTATATTTTAGATGTTGTGTGTCAATTGTTTCTGTCAACATTGTTATTTGCCAGGAGAATCTGTCAGGTAGATATGATAATATGACAGCTTCAAGCATTGTCTCATGTATCAAAAAAGCATGTGTAGACTAAATAGTGCTATATGTCAGAAATATAGAAAGGAAGGAGGAAAAGAAAAACAAAGGGTAAAACCTCAATGCCTATAGGATTTAGTTTTTGCTCATAATAAAAGCACAATCAATACTATTCAATTATTCAAAGGAGAGTAGGCTGTACAAAGAGAAGTTCTGTATAATCACACAGTTCTCTCCTTGTAGCTGAAAATGTGTTTCCTCTCATCTCAGAGTGTGAAATAGTGTTTATAACCCTGATCATGATGCTGCTTTTATTGCATATTAAATAAAATCTGGAATCAAAAGAAGCATTAAATAAAAAAAAAAAAAACCAAACACTTAGGGCAATCTCCTATAAGGAGGCTTTAGGATTAAAATAACAGAACACCAATGGACCATTTCTTCCGGCTCTATAGTTCTTCCAGTTTTCATTGTGAACAAAATGTCTAACGAGAAGGTGCGATGCCCATGTTCCTTCTTCATGCCAGTTCTGTGAGCACCGAGAAGCCGCAAGCAGCATAGGCCTTCCCTCTCACCACAGAGGAAACTTGTTTGTTGTTCTATGGCAACTGAGAGAGTCCCATTTATATTCCAATATTTGCAGCATGGTCCACCTGGTTCGGGATGGAAGCTAAAATGTGATCTTCACAAACCATATGGCCTGGCCTGTACTCTCCTAATACGATTCAGTTCACGGGGTTGGGACAGAATGAGAGATTATGGTTCTGTGAGTAAAAGCAAAACGCAAAAGGATGCATGAGTGGGCAGAAGGTATCTGAGAAGGACACTGAGATTCTTGGGCTTCATTGCTGATTTGACTGGACTTGGTACACTATGGGTGTATGGACAGTGTGTGCCTACCAAAGTTAATTGAGGATTGAAAACCTAGGCTCCATGTATTTGTCACCATTCTGAGGTTCCAGGATTTAAAAGGAAAGGGTGAAAGAGAGAAAGTGGACTGAGCACCAGCCTTTCCTCTCTGCTACTTTTCATGTGTGTTGAGCTATGTCACACTCTGGCTGCCAAGCCTTCCCAGCCCTGGTAGACTTAGCACCCTCTAGGCACGGGTGAAAAAAATTCTGCATGCCTTCATTTTCTTTGGTCATGTATTTTGTTATGGCAAGGAGAAATGTAACTAATACAGCTACCAAGAACTAATTGACTCTGTTATCTTTTCCATTATATTTCATAAATCCAAACAAAACTATTCATGAAAATGCTAAATTACTAACTTGATAACTAAGTTGCAAAAGATAGAAGAACAAAGTGATTATGATCACTCAACCTCTCTCTTTTGTGGTTCACTCTACAGGCTGTAGATAATTTTTCCAATAAGGACACTATAATGTGGCTCAGATTATATATATATATATATAATGTGGCTCAGATTATATATATAATTATAGATTATATATATATACATATAAATATATATTAATTTGTGAGTTTTGTCATTTTGGGGAGATACTGAAGATGAGATTAAGGATATTGAGATGAATGGACATCCTAAATTTTCTTATTGAACCTAAACGTGATGACAAATGGTTTGTATGTGTCTCAAATGCACAAGGTAAGTCAAATGAACCAGAACTGGTAATATGATCTCATGAACAGAGATTGGAATGATGATGCCACATCTAAGAAGCATGTTAGGCTACTAGAAAACAAGCTTGTCAACGAAAGAAATGCCTCAAACCTTAAAAGAAAGAATTTTCTTGATTTCAGGTTTATAAACTGTAGTTCACAGCAAGCCCCTTACTACCTTTGTGTGACTCACTGATTTTAGTTATGCTTGCCAGCAAGAACACAAGTAATGACGCTTCTCCTAGCAACCATTAACTACTCATAGACCCTAATGAAAAGTAGTGTGGGCCTCATGGACCCCCTCCCGATGAATGATGGAATGTTGACCTGATCTATCTCATGCAGATATCAACAGAGGTGGCCATGGCTTCTGTGAGTTCATGTCATATCATGCAGCCCACTTCCCCATCCTCTGGCTCTCATAGTCTCCCTACTATCCCTTCTGTAATATGCCCTGAACCTCACGTGAGATGGAACAGATGGCCCATTTAGGGCCCAGCACTCAATAGTCACTTATTATCCTCATTTTAACCATTTGTGAGTCAACAGAAGACTCGTTTGAGATAAACATGTACCTTAGATGGACTGCCCTCTGGTTTTCTTTTTTTTTTTTTTTGCTTTCATTTTTCTTTATTAAAATTTTTCTACTCACTCCACATACTATCCACAGATCCCCCCCTCCTCCCTCCTCCCACCCCCAGCCCTCTTTTCCAAGCCACCCCGCATCCTCACATCCCCCAAATCGAGATGGCTGTGGAGTCCCCATGGGACTGGACTAGGCCCTCTGGATATGGAAGACGGTCGTTTGGCTCGGACTGTTTGGGGGGCACCCAGGCAGGGGGATCGGAATCTGTCCCTGGACTATGGGTAGGCTTCTGGAACCTGGTGCCTGTGGTGTGCCTTGGTGCAGTGAGAATGGGCTTGGACCTGCCTAGGCTCAGTGTGCTGGGCTCTGCTGACTCCCCTCTGGTTTTCCTATTCTTCCACTTTCTTTTTCCTGCCTTCGTTCCTCCAGTTCACATTGGTTTTTCTTTCAGTAACAGAGCTTGTTTTTGCTAAACAGGCTATGCATTAGTGTTTGGAAAGTGAAAGGGGATGTTCCTGCAGAGACCAATGTCAGCCTGAGAGATATAGCTTCCTTTAAACTTTCTTACTACATTTTACATCTTATTCTTGTACGTATAGATAAGTGTAGTTATCAAACCTCATCAGAGAAGGCACTCTTTGCAATAAATAGAGGCCATCATAGAAAATGACAACTGGACACATGCATGTATCAACTGAACATGGGGATCCCCACCCCAAGGAATGCATCTGCATTAACACTGCTGCATCTATGGCTCAAGGAACATCTAGGAAGAGGGAATGAAATGGGAAGATTGTAAGAGCCAGAATACCAGGAACTCTGCTGTGAAATCGTCTCACCTGGAAATGGCTGCATAAACAAGACCCAAACTGTGACTATATCAATAGACAAGCTAGAACAAAAGTGGAGAAATTTTACTGGGTCCCACCCTTAGGCAAAGAACTACAAGTGCTAAAGACTGTTGTGTGAAGGAGAATCAGCCTCTCTCATGGAGGAAAGCCCTCATTGGTTAACCAAGCACAGTGGTCAGCCTCGAAACCATATAGACACAAACATCAAAAACAGACTCAATAGGTTATACTTAAATATTTGTGCGTACATACACACATGGGCATGTAACAATAATAGTAAGATAAAAGGTGGCTAGTAATTTGAGGGAGAGAAAGAAGTGGTTAGAGCAACAGTTCGTAACCTGTAGGTTGTGACCACTTTAGGGATTGAACATCTGTTTCACAGACGTCGCCAAAGACCATGGGGGGAAAAAAAACAGATATTTACATTATAATTCATAACAGTAGAAAAGTTAGAGTTAGGAAGTAGCAACAAGAATAATTTTATGGTTGGGGTCACCACAACATGAGGAACTGTATTAAAGGGTCACAGCATTAGAAAGGTTGAGAACCACTGGGTTAGAGTTTATGCATTTTGTTTTTTAACTGTATTCCTGTTCTACTTAATGGCTGTACCACATTGGACACTTGGTTTAAAGTCTTGGTTGATAACTCAGAACTGTTAATCAGGAAATGAGCTTGTCCATGTAGATTTTTTAATGATGAGTTTGGGAAAGATTGGAAACTACATAAAGATTTTCCATCCATGATAAAAATGAGGTCTGGCATATCCTATCATTTTTTAAAACTCCTTTCCTTAGATTTTTATTTTAGTGGTTAATATGTGTTTGGTAAGTAACATGTAGTTGATATTTTCTTACTCTTTTTCTGTCAATCATTATCTTCCAACTGATGCACTTATTCCATTGTCTTTGGTTTCTAAATTAAACTCATAGGCTCCTACATTCTAGGCCAGCACTCCACCACTGAACCCTAGTCTCAGCTCTATCACACTTACTTTGAACATGAGTGTATTATGGCACACTCTACCATCTTTCCACTTTTTGTGTCAGGTTTTAAAGCTTACCCCCACTCCACCTACCTGCTTTAGAGGACTCTGTGTATCTGTGTACTTAGTCAAGTTATTTTATTCCTTTGTGAGTTATAGATTCGATTTTTATTATTTTACCAATGGATTGCACTTTATTTGTACAATTTACTTGACATTTAAAAACTTCAAATCTTAAACGTCAACTGTCAAAATCTCACCAAGAGTATTTTATTTATTCCTGCTACTTAGTGATTTGCATCTTTCTGGAGAGTTCAATGCCAATGATTGTACACATTTTTCCTTTCCTTTTCTGCCTGCTGGATTCTGGGAGATACCCAGATTCAGTTCTCCAAATTCCACTTAAACTCCACTAAACATGACATTTGCCCCATGTACTTTTAATTTTTAATAATTTTATTTTTCATGATTTAAAGTTATACTTCATGAATTTTCCTGTATCCACAACTTAATTCTCTAATGAGCTGTATTTTACCACTTTGATATACTTTAAAACAATTTGAACCATCTTATGTAATGCTAGTGTATATGCATTGACTTGAGACTGTATGTTTGTGGTTTAATTCTGCCCATTAATCCCACTAAAAAACTGTTTGTTTGGTTTTTTTTTTTTTTGAGTATTTGGTGGCTTTAACAGTATAATCTCATATTTGTTTGGTTTTAGTTGATGGAAACTCTGAGTTCTGTAGAAGGAATGCCTTCTCTTTGTTTCAGCTTTGCTTTGGAAACCAGTGTATGCCTTCATTGAGGTTCCCTTAAGTACATGTTGGTGGGACCTGCCTGGTACAGCATGCTGTAGGAAAAAAACTTCTTTTCCCCAAATCAGCACACTTTGGCACATTTTTCTTTATATGAACCTCATGCAAAACTCATTAATATGATGTAAAATTTATTATGCTGTTTTATATGCTCATCACAGAGAGGGTTTACAGAGTTATATATTAATGTCGAAAGCACAGCACTGTATTAAGGATACATATTTCCATTCGCATCCCAATCTTTGTGCTCATTGTATATTGAAGGGGCTCTTAGGATTTTGTCAGTCAGGCAATCAGGAGGCATCCATACATCACTGCTTTTCTACTGCTCTTTCACTGAACTGAATTAGAGAAGGAATTTTAATAGATATTCTACAAGTCTAAACTAGCAGTGTAATCCCGAAAGCACATTTCATACAGCCACATTTTAATATGTAAAAAAGTTTATATCCCTGAACTTCAATATTATGACATTGTACACTATGTTATGACAGATCTATTTTTTTAAAGTGAGATGAGAAAAGAAAGAATATGGCTTCTTAGAACGTGGGACTCAAATTCATATTACTGCAAGGACAAAACAGATAATGTGAAGAATAAAGTGGGCCCTGCATATATATGTCAAAATATTTTTTTTCTATAGTGGAAGATCCAGCACCTTCAAATCAATTGATTCTAAAATCATTTGTGTTGGTTTTGAAATGCTTTGTAGTCAATTTTAAGATAATCTGAGGGTTGGGTGTCCTCAATAGTATGGTGCCTGCCTGGCATATGGAGGCCTGGGGTTCAATCCCTAATAGACAAGAAAAATAATAAGAAACGTGATTAATTATTTTGTTTTAATAAGTACTAGTACATGTATGCATTAAAAGCTTATTTCAGGTTTTTTAAAAGCACTATACTGAGTAAAATCCTCAGCAATTTCTCTCTGACTACAGTGTAATATAATTCATATACAATTTAAATGTTCAGAGCTTTGAGTGTACTTAGTAATCATACATGTATCATATATATTTGATGTATCTGTAGTTATGACATTCATCAAGTTCATCTACACCGGTAAAGTTGCAAGTAACATCGCCATTTGGAGTCAAAATTCTCTCTAGTATACTGGATCACTGATATTTTGTATCCTCCTCTCAAATTTTTTCTTAGAAAAATGCAAAAGCAACTTAAAATAACCACATAAAATCTCCCATCATTTTCAGAAGGCTTTTGAATTATTTTATTTGTATCATATATTATGTTCTGTAACTTAAATCTAGCTTAACAACCAGATTTTGTATAGATCAATTTGGGGTGAAATTATTATATTAAATGTACAGATGTCACTAAGTTCACAATCTAATACAACCTAAGGATATCAGGAAATGCTAACAGACAATAGAAAAATCTTAAGTACTAAACAGAAGCCACTTTGCTTCCTCTCATCATTTTAACCAACTATAAAGTTCAACAAGTTTCTATGAAGGAATATCTAAATCCTTCATTAAAATGTGAAATACATACAAAGTCATGCTCCTGTGTACACTGATCTATATTGATGTGCAATTTATCTTTAACAAGATTTGAAAGGAACCCTTTCAGAGATAACTAATTGAATATTCACTAATTTAATAAGGCATTCATCCACCATACATAAGGCACAACAAAAGCAAAGTAGTGGGAATATAAAGAGAGACACATCATGTTGTCACAGTGTCCAGGCTTAGCTTTTGTATTAAGAGATCATGTGTATCGACTAAGTTACATTGACAACAGAACTGTAAAGTCCTTACCTATAGAGTAGAAATAACAATGGCATTTGTTGGGTTGGAAAGATGTCTCATCAGTTAAGGGTACTAACTGCTCTTGCAGAGGACACAGATTTGGTTCTTAGCATCTTTATCTGTTCACCACCACCCTTAACCTCAGTTCCAAGGGCTCTGTCTCTCTTCTGGCTTTCATGAGCACCAGGCTTACACATAGTACACATGCATTATATGTAGTAAATGCAGTCACAACATTGATTCATATAAAAATAAGGTATACACATTTTACATACACTTGCATACAGTTGAAACACTGATTCACATAAAAATAAAATATATTGTAAATAACAGCATTTGTTCCTGTAATGTATATCAAACCTCACATACAGAAAGTGATCCACAATGTTAGGTGCCACTGTGAAAACTTTATCACTTAACTTTCATAACAGTATCATGGGCTGTGTATTATAGGCAAGAGATACAAAGAAGAGAGAGAGAGAGAGAGAGAGAGAGAGAGAGAGAGAGAGAGAGGAGAGAGAGTAAATTGCCAAGTGTCTCACTATTATCCAGCAGCGGTGGGCTTAACCCTTGCCAACCTCCAAGTCTGCTGCTTTATGTGTTCTTTTAGTACTGTATCATTTATAAAATGGCATTTAAATGCCAAATGGCACTGGTGATGCATGATGAGTGACTTCAAAGGGGGAAAGTGTCAATAAACGAGACCTTTACCTAGGAGGTGGAATTTTCCTCTTAGAGAACAAAAGCAGAAAAGCCCCTGGGTTAATGGCAGGGAACCATGACCTCAATACCAGTATTGTTAATGTACCTTGTTCAGGTGAAAAAAATCACAGGACAGTTTTCCCTGTGTCCAGTTGTATTTAGAAAATTTCCTTGGCCATACTGCTGGTGTGGGAGTACCCTTTCTCTTCCACATCCTACCTTTTCCTTTCCAGAAGGTAGTATATCTCCCATCTTCTAGAAACGCACCATCCCTTTATGCTTGCTTTAACCCAATGAAAAGAAAAGTGAAGCTACTTCACACTTTTTGTCCCTGTGTGCATTAGATAGTGTTAGGCCCTCCAGAGAAACAGAAGCAATGGAACTGTATATTCAAAAGTGATAACAAATTATAAGCATTTGGCTCACATGGTGGTGGGGCTTGGCAAGCCTGAAATTCAGAAGTGTGAGACTCAGAAAAGTTAACGTACTACAGTTGAGTTCCAAGACAGCATAGAGGCAATATTACTTCCCCTTGGTTAACCCGAGTCTTTTCTCTAAGTTCTTGAATGATTGGATGAGGCCTACTCAAATCATAACAGTAATCTCTTTTATCCAAAGAATACATGCTTAGAAACAAATCACATTTAAATAATAAAAAATAAATTAATTAATTAAAAAAATACCCACCCAGAAAGAAGCACCTGTAATGGTGTTTGACCAAGTAATGCAGCCTATTCAAGGGGACTCGTAAACCTACTCATTACACATAATTGGAATAAACCCGTCAAAAGAATAATCAAATAAACAAAAGGGACTTGGAGCAATTACTGGCTATGGAAGAATCCAAGCTTTGCCTATTTTTTTTCACTTAGGTTTCAAGTAGTTTTACATTTCTTATTGATGACGAGAGTGCCCTGAGAGAGACAAATCATGAGATGATCTTTTCATTATGTAACTCTCCCAGAAGATGCCTGTATGAACCAAGATGGTCTAGATTGGTTACGTGACCTCTTTTTTAAATTTGTATTTTATGTTCTGTGAGTAAGCTCCCTGGATATTTCTATATGTAGCACACGCATGCCCACAGAGGCCAGAGAGCCTCGGATTCCATGGAACTGGCATTATGACAGTCTGCTGTGAGTTTCTTTGTGTGTGCTGGGTATTAGACTTGGATCTTCTACAAGGGCAGGACAGTCTTTTAATTGTTGTACCACCTTTCCAAACCCTCAATGAGGCCTTTTGGTATATTCAAGAGACTTAACAAACACCAAATACGAGAAGATATTTCCTATTAAACCAGGCATACTGCTGTTCAGTAAACTTTTAAACAAGTGATAATACACTTAAAATAATGAAAAAAAATAGGTCTGTGCATGTTCCTATAATTATAGCACTTAGGACTCAGAGGCAAAAAGATCAAGAATTTAAGGACACCATAACACCTTGTCTCGAAAAAGAAATAAAACTATGTAGTAATAATAAAAATTAGATTGGTACTAATTAGTGTAAGTAGTACAGTAAATACACATAGATCACTAGCAAAACTTATTAGCATGGCAAAGTATTATATCCTGTATACACTTATGTTAGAGAGAGAGAGAGAGAGAGAGAGAGAGAGAGAGAGAGAGAGAGAGCGAGAGAGAGCAGATGCACGTGGATGCCAGAGGACAAACTACAGTATTGTTTCTTGGATACTGTCCATTGTTCCTTAGATACGGTCCACCATTTTTATTTGAGACAAGGTCTCTAACTGGCCTAAAATTCCCCATTTCAAATAGGCTAGCTAGCCACTTTTCATCATTGATCTGCTATTTCCACTCACCCAACACTGTGGTTCAAGATACATGCTGCTGCTATACCTTGCATTTTCGATCTCTTGGGATTGAACTCAGGTCCTTGCGCTTGCGAGGCAAGTTCTTTACTAACTGAGCTATCTCTCCAGCTCCTTACTTAGATTTTCAAAACCCAGTAAGTATGTTTACAATAGAATTAGCACAAGCATATAAGCGGTATATTCCCCTACTCTGTGTATTTCCAATGGCACTGACTCAAGAAGATTTCAATGTCATTATCTTTAAATGTGCCGGTATATCTGCAGTATGACATAGCCTAAAATGTCAGTGGCGTAACTAATGTCAGATTTACACACTTTCAGAAACTTCCTATGTGCCCACTCATAAATGGATGGACATTCCTAAACTGAAAATAAGATGAAGAAAAATAATTTTACAAAACAGAATTTAATTCAATAGGACAATTTTGAGAAAATAAAGCCACTGGATCCCTGATCCCTCCTCTAAGACTCTTTAAAGACATACACCATTTAAATAGTAGAAAATAGATAAAAGAATTTTCTTCTGGTTTGTTTCTAGTTTTTTGTTTTGTAAGAGAGGGTATCACTATTTAAACTAGGCTACCATCAAACTCTTCACACTCTTAGTTTAATCCCCTCTGTGTTAGGATGAAGTACACACACCACCATGCTTGGCTGTTTGTTTTTTGACAGGAGATCTTCCTATGTTGTGCAAATTGGTCCCAAACTTGGGCTTAAGAAGTCAGCTGTTTAGCATCCTGAGCTGCTGGGACTATAAGCCAATATCACCAGGCTTGGTAGTCATCTTTGGATATTAGAAAACCCAGTGACTGAAAATAAAGCTCTGAAAGATATTTGAACTTTGTTGTAAATTGTTAGAAAACGATACAGTTGTGAAAAATGTTCAATCTCCTGTCACAGACCTGACAGAGACTTGTATCTATGTGGCCTTGGAAAAGTTACCTCTTGTCTCTGAACTTCATATCCCTCTTTTGTAGAAGGAAGTGATGTGGCTACTTATTAACTAGATTGCTGTTAGGATTGAAATTAGATTATGCAATTGAATAATTTAGTATGGTAATTAGACTAAAGAAAGCATTCAATAAATACAAAATAATAATAAAAAATAAACAATGTTTATAAAGAGTTAGATGTATTGTTTTTTTGTTTTGTTGTTTTGTTTTGTCTAAGACAAGGTCTCATTCTATAGCCCTGGCTTGCCTGGAACTTGCTATATATGCCAGGCAGGGTTTAGATTCAGAGATTCATTTGCTTGTATCTCCCGAGTTCTAGTATTGAAAGGGTGTACCACCATTCCCAGAAATATTATCTTTTGAAGTTCTATGTCAATCTGTGTAAGAATCTGGAAAACAGATGTACCAAGAATATGTATTCTGCATTTTTTCCCTTTCTAAACTTCACTGGAGCAGTTCTCACCATCCTTGAACCCAGGTATTTACTGCTGTGGTAAACAGCAGATTCAAAGGTTCGTTTTCCTGGACTTGCAGGGAAGAGGGGAGAAAATAATGAATAAATGTGAGTAGATGAATGCATTTTGTGATAAGTACTAGGCAGAAGTAGAATCCTAACAAAATGGGGTTTACAATGATAACGCAAAAATAGCAAGACTCTTGGCATACAGGACTTCATAGGTCATGGTATGGACTACATATTTTTAAATAATCAGGAGCATGATGCACACTGTCTTTTGCTTTGATTCATAGATTTGAGAGTATATAGGCAGCAAAAAAATAGAAAATCAATAGGAGAGGGAAGTTGTCTGAAAACAGGACATATGTGCACAGTGACAGAGATAAAGAGAAATGGATTTACTTGAGAAATATTTGTAAGCTATCAATCATTGACGTGATGACAGATTTGATAAGGGATGTGAGGAGCAGCAGTTAAAAAGACAGAAGAAAATGAAGAAAGCTGCCAGCTTTCTTAGGAACCTTTAGGAAACAATGGTGGCATGAATGAGACCATGGAGATAACCAGTCTTCTCCCTGGGGGATTAGATATCAAGGAGTTTTGCACAAATGTTAACGAGTTTCAAAGAAATGTATAAATAGAATAACAAAGTATCTGACCCTCACAAAAGAGGCTTGGAGCATGAGCAGAAATTTTGCTTCCTCACCAAGGAGTGAGCATTTAAAGTTGGAGGAGGTATGGAAGAAAGGCTAGAAGAGAAGGCTTGGTATGTCCACTGTGGAAATAAATGACTGTAGACTGAAACATTCCAAACAGACATTCAACCTGTCACAGTTCCAGAGTGTGTCAGGGCGTCAGAACCCAGGGTGTCAGTGGTGGTTTACTGCTTCCAGAACTTCCTTGCATCCAAGATGATTTCATTCTGAAGGTCTGAATCACATTTTCTTTTCATTTTATTTTATTTTATAATTTAATTTAATTTTACATATCAGCCACAGATTCCCTCTCCCCAACCCCACCTTTCCCCCAGCCCAACCCCCCACCCCCCCCACCCCTCCCAGTTCCCATCTCCTCCAGGGCAAAGATTCTCTGAGGATTGAGTTCAACTTGGTATGTTCAGTCCAGGCAGGTCCAGTCCCCTCCTTCCAGGCTGAGCCAAGTGTCCCTGCATAAGCCCCAGGTTTCAAACAGCCAGCTCATGCAATGAGGACAGGTCCTGGTCCCACTGCCTGGATGCCTCCCAAACAGATCAAGCTAATCAACTGTTTCACTTATCCAGAGAGCCTGATCCAGTTGGGAGCTCCTCAGCCATTGGTTGAGAGTTCATGTGTTTCCATTCGTTTGGCTATTTGTCCCTGTGCTTTTTCCAATCTTGGTCTCAACAATTCTCGCTCATATAGACCCTCCTCTCCCTAGCTGATTGGACTCCCGGAGCTCCACCTGGGGCCTGGCCATGGATCTCTGCATCTGCTTCCATCAGTCATTGGATGAGGTTTCTAGCACGACAATTAGGGTGTTTGGCCGTCCTATTACGAGAATAGGTCATTTTGGGCTGTCTCTCCACCACTGCCAGTAGTCTATTGTGGAGGTATCCCTGTGGATTTCTGGGGATCTCTCTAGCACTTTGCTTCTTCCTATTCTCATGTGGTCTCCATTTACCATGGTCTCTTATTCCTTGTTCTCCCTCTCTGTTCTTGATCCAGCTAGGATCTCCCGCTCCCCCAAGCTCTCTTTCCCTCGACCCTTGCCCTTCATTACCCCTACTCACGTCCAGGTTGTCCATGTAGATCTCATCCATTTCCCTGTCATTGGGTGATCCCTGTGTCTTTCCCGGGGTCCTGCTCTCTAGGTAGCCTCCCCGGAGTTGTAAGTAGCAGTCCAGTCATCCCTGCTATACATCTAGCATCCTCCTGAGTGAGTACATACCATGTTTGTCTTTCTGAGTCTGGGTTACCTCACTCAGGATGATTTTCTGAATCATATTTTCAAAGACCTATATGGAAACAAGGGCTTGGATATTTCATTTTATGGGAGCATATTGCATTGCACTACATGGGATATCATAGTACTTCTAGAGTTGAAAGTTTATTTAGAATGGGAGCCCACAAGATACTAGATGATGCTTCTGAAGAGGAGGTGTACTGATTAGTTTTATGTCAACTGGACACAATTTAAAGTTATCTGAGAGGAGAGAACCTCATTTGAGAAAATGCCTCCCTAATATTGGGCTGCAGGCAAACCTGAGGAGCATTTTCATAATTAGCTCATTGTGAGTGGTGGCATCCCTGGGCTGGTGCTACTAGGCTCTACAAAAAAGCAGACTGGGCAAGCTATGAGGAGCAAACCAGTAAAAAGCATACCTCTACTGTCTCTGCATCAGCTCTTGCCTCCAGTTCCTGCCCTATTTGAGTTTCTGTCCTGGCTTATTTGAAGATGAACAGTGCTGTGGAAGTGTAAGACAAATAAACCCTTTCTACCCAGTTTGCTTTTTTTTTTTGGTCATGGTGTTTCTTCACAGAAATAGAAACCCTGACTAAGACAGGAGGGGACTCAAAGAATGGGGGCTCTAAGATTTCAGACACATTGGGAGGATGCTATTATGAACACTGTATGAAAATCCAAAACTAAGTGTCCTATACATACAAGACTCAGTAAATGGCCCTGTCACTCTGATGAAGTACCCTGACAAAAGCAGGTAAAGGGAGAAAGAATGGATTGTTTGGGTTTGGAATTCAAGGTACCATCCATCGTGATGGGAAAGTTAAGCCAGTAAGAGCTTGAATAAGATGACCACACTATATCTATAGAAAGAACAGAATAGTAAATACTTGTGCTTAATCATTTCCTTTTTTGTATCGTTCAGGACTAGAGACCAATGAATGGTGCCACCTACAATAATCTAATGAAGATAAACCTTCACAGAGGATAACCTAACCAGATGATCCCTCACAGGCATGACCAGAGGATAACCTAACCAGGTGATCCCTCACAGGTGAGCCCAGAGGTCTGTCCTTAGATGATCTGGATCTTGTCAAATAGCATTCAAATAATGTTGCTGGTTGTGCTGCTGTTGAGGAAAAAGATACTCATTTCCTAGAGATGCACTTTAGCTTAAATGAAAATTATTGTCATGGAAATATTTTGCTGCTAAGTGATGATGCTTAAATACATTTTTTAAATTGGTCACACCAAGCAATTTAATTTATATTATCTTTATTGAAAATGGAAGATTCATTTGAAAGTCTGTTTTAGGACATCTTTGATACTTTAGCTTGCATAAATGTAGCAAAATTTCCTTTTCAAGAGGATCAAATAATACTTTTATGTATTAGAAAACGACTGAAGTGGTGAGTAGAATCTGTCCTCTGATGAATAGTTTGAGAAATAGCGATTTAAATTGCACTTCTAAAATATTTCTAACATATAAAATTAATTGTAATGATATATATAATTATGATAAAAGAAAACAAGTGGAGGACCGACTAGTATTATAGACTAATATGACAATATACATTGTGCGCGTGTGTGTGTGTGTGTGTGTGTGTGTGTGTGTGTGTGTGTGTGTGAGACCCTACAGGGATCATTTAAATCTTATTTTTCTGAGTGGGATTTGAAACTCATTCTGCACTGCTGAAATTCTTAGGAAAGTCTTTAAAGCTTAGGGGGATGAGATTAAGAGTATTTTTAAAAAATTCTAAATATCTTAAAACAGCCTAGAACTCCCTTGAACTAATTCTATGTCCAATACTTTAAGCTTGATATAGGCACATACTCATTTATCACCTTGCCATTAGGGTGACTTGTAGAATTTAGACAAAGCTAATGGACCGGGCTCCCAAAGGGTCTTAGACTAAGGCATAGGATGGATTCTAACTAGACATACTCTTTCAGCAGGAAACCATATTAACCTTAAAAGTACCCAAGGATATGTAAGTATGAAATATAATGCTTAAAGATCTCTTATTTTTTAGGACTGGATATATACATGGAAAAATGGGAGATCTTATGCTTATACTTATATGATCCTCAGATTATAGTCAACAGGTTTTGCATCATGAATTACAAAAGCATTAAATGTGGTATGAGCAAAAATTTTAGGTATTTAGGTATAGGTATCCAAAGGGTAAGATAAAAAAAAATGTTTACAAGAAAAAGTAAAACTAATAAAACCAAGTTCAAAATTATTACATCTAGGCCATGCTCACAACGCTTTAGAATAACCTTGGCTTAGTAAATCAGAAGAAATGGTGGTCCATAGGAGTAATTAAGATTCTTGTAGGGAGAATTGGTGGTACATGCTTACGATCCCAATGCTCTGGTGGTTGAAGGAGGAAGATCACAGATCCACGGCTAATCTCTTCTATATAGGTAATGTCAGGCCAATGTGAAGTACAAGGTAAGACCCAGTGCTCAAAACCTGAAGGATGAAGATGTAGCTTAATAATAGAGCACATTTTTTTTTACCAGCACAGGAACAATAATATAATTCCAACTTCTAGGGCCAGGTTGCTAGATCTCAAACTAGGTTATATATATATATATATATATATATATATATATATATATATATATATAGTCTGTGAGCTTTGAAATCAAGAATGATCATCTGGGGTTGGGGATTTAGCTCAGTGGTAGAACGTTTGCCTAGCAAGCACAGGGCCCTGTGTTCGGTCCTCAGCTCCGGAAAAAAAAAATGATCATCTGGGTGATGGACAATCCACTTTTGTACACATATTACTCACACTATCCCCAACATGTAGGTGTAGCACTAGCAACTATGGTTAGGGAACATTCGATCTTAGAATCAGTTTCTTCCATATTAAATGAAAATACACTTCCTTGAAGCATAGTCAGTTTTTCGCTGGTTTGTTTGGGACTATCCTATTTCTACTTTTTAAACCAGTTACGGGCAGAGCAAGATAGTTGGTCATCTGTCATGCAATAGCACAAGGCAATGAATAAAATATTAACATATTGTGCCTACAGTACTCAGAATTTCTCTAGGGAAGTTATCTAACTAAATTCAAGCTTTTAATTTTGTAGTTATTAAATATAAAGTATTGGAGCAAATGCAAAATTGTAACTGCAAATTAAATCTTTCCTATTCAGTCTGTGTGTCTTTGGAGCAATTGCTTTCACATTAACTAGGGGTTTCAAAGAAGGCAAGATCTCAGTCCATCCTAGACAGACTGGACCAGAATCAATCTTTTAATCAAAATATACCCATATGTATATATGTGAAGAACTGGTAAAGAACAAATAGCTGATTTCCGAGTGACCTCAATTCCATTAATGTGTTTCTACTCACCTGTAGGGCATCTTTATGCCTTGTAACTGGTCATATTTCAATATTCAGGTTTTGGAGGGTGATCTTGGTAAAACATCTCCACACATACTTCTCATGTATATTAAAAGCTGAGAATCTCAGTTTACCACACACATAATTATATATTATTAACCTAGTCAATTTTTCAGCTCTTGCACATATCATCCATTTTAGTGAAAAACTATAAGGATTCCATAGAAGAAGGTTTGCTGGAATTAGAAGTTCTTGTCTCTACTTCTCGAGTTTCAGATTCAGGAGACTAAATCTGGATATAAGGTGAACTCCAAAGGAAAATGGAAAATTTCATTTCAATGACCCTATTTCCAGAGCAGGTCTTATAGAAGGAGACCTGACCCTGATATCAAATGATCTAGGACTAAATGATTAGCTCCACTCCCACTTGCAAGCACTGTGGTTTTGAGTTAAGCTTCTTTTGTAACTGAATCTTGAGTGTGTGGTAATCTGGTATCCATCATACATGGAAATATAAAAGGGGGAGTTAGGTGCTTTGTGCTTTGAAAATGCTCCTGAAAATATTCATAACTTTCATTTTCCCAAATAATAGTAAGTTCATTTTTCACAGATAATTGATAAGTTATTTTGCATCTTAGCCTTGGAATAATCTTATTCTTCCAAATTCAGGGTGTATATAAACCTATGCATAAAAAAGATCAGAGTAGCAGTTAAGGATGAGGGAAAAACAACACATGTAGCCATCTCCCCTTTCCACAGTCACAAAGCTCATCAGTTTACTAAATTCTCCCTGAATTCCTAGAGTATAGAAATCTGTTTAACCAAGCATAGTCCACATTTGAATTTAGGATTAAATGTTATGTAGAATCTGCTCTGAGAAACACAGCTTTAGTGCCTTATTATTGTGCATTGATTTATCAATGCCAACAAATATTCCCACAAATTAATCAGTATTTCAGTGGAAAGGCAGTGTACTATCTAATAAGAATCATAGGAGAATGGATGGAATAACATCACACACTTGAAAGGGGGTTAAGAATGAACAAAATACGTTGTACTATTTGTGTATACAAGACTAAATGAAAAATGTTCTAACCAAATTTTTTCGTAACATCCAGATAATGGAGCTATAACTCACTGTTTGAAGTTTGATGAACCATAGAAAACCATTTCCAACCTGTAAGACTACAACATATTACAAGTACATCTGAAATAAAATGTAATGATATGTTTTATTAGGTTGCAAGGAACCACTGGACCTAAATGGATCTAAGATATAACCTTTAATTTAGGAACTTATTAAAAAATAACTTTATTCATTCAATCTACCATACTGCTTACTTCTACAGTAATATTATGCATATTGAAAAGTTTATATTTAGGATTATATATGTTATTATTATATATGTTTTCAGGGCTAACTATTTGGTGTTAGTTAACCAATCTGTGTACTCTTCTTTGGAGAAAACTATTCCTTCTACTTTCAGCATCCCTTAGTTGCCTGTATGTAGTTCTTTGTGTCTGATTGAAGCCTCATTGTTTTTCCCCAGTCACTTTGGCATGGCTATGGGTTTTGTCCTTGTTCTGCTCAGGTTTAGCCAGTTATGTTGGTGAGACTTTATGGGTATAACTACTGCCATTTCTTCCTTCCTGTCTTCCTGTCTTCCTTCCTTCCTTCCTTCCTTCCTTCCTTCCTTCCTTCCTTCCTTCCTTCCTTCCTTCCTTCTTTCCTTCCTTCCTTCCTTCCTTTCTTTCTTTATTTCTTTTTGGTTTTTTTTTCAAGACAGGGTTTCTGTGTAGTTTTGGTACCTGTCCTGGATCTTGCTTTGTAGCCCAGCCTGGCCTTGAACTCACAGAGATCCACCTGGCTCTGCCCCCCAAGTGCTGGAATTAAAGGCATGTGCCACCACTGCCAGGCATCTTCTGCCATTTCTATGAGACACTTTCCCATAGCCAACTCCATGATCTTCTGACACTTACCATTTTTCTATCCCACTTCTCTACTTCTTCAATGAACAATAAGCCTTAGGTGCAGAAGGGTTTTGTAGATGGAACAATCCATCTACAGGTTTCACAACTCTGCATTTTCATTAGTTGTGGTTTTCTGTAGTGATCTCCATCTGTTGTAAAGAGAAGTTTCTTTGATGAGGGGTGAGGACTATACTTACCTATGGGATATAGCAATAAATGTTTAGATTATTGTTGAGGATTATCCTGATTTAATAATGTACTGATTATAAGTTCTGCTCCAAGATCCATGACTTTATGATAGCTGGGTAGTTGGATACCCAATTGGTTTTCAGTACCAGTCATGGTTTCCTGCTTGTTGAGCATGTATGAAGTCCAATTAGAGAGCTGTTGGTTCCTGGAAGGTATGCGTGATACTACTGCATCTTGAGGGCTATCATGTCATGCTGATTGTTAATGTTATTCATAGATGTTATATCTGTGTTGAAATGCTGGTTACTCCCCTCCTTTGGAAGCTTGTATGGTACCTTCTTGTATTATGAAAGCTGTTCTTTAGGTTGGATGCATTCACGAATTTATGTTTTTAAAACTCAACTAGTTCTAGTCACTACTTTGACCCTTCATTGAGATCTCAACATCAAGTTGAACTCATGTCACACTTCAACTCTATCATCTCATTTGCTCCTCAAATTCACGTCGATCACCCTTTCTCACTTGGTAAATGGCATCTTCATGCAATCACTTCCTGTACAAGAAGCAATGTCATGTTCTTTCTTTCTTCTTTTCACATCTTGAATTCAAGCCATCACCAAACTTGACTCACTTCCTCTTAAGTATATTCAGAATTCAGCCTCATCCAACTGTCTTCATTGTTACTGGCTAGTTAGAAACACCATCAATTATTGCCTAAGCTAGCATTTGCATCTTTAAGCTAGTTTTTCTGATTTCCATCTTGAAGTCCGACTATCTAGTCTCACAGGGAAGCCAGAGTTACCTTAGAGTAAGGTAAATATCAGCAGGAATGGTGTTCAAAACTCTAAAACAATGTAAGACCTTTATTGTTGCTAGAATAAACTCCCAACATTGTGAGTGACCTCTACAGCCGTAGTCTCAGGTCCTCTCCCACCGTTGGCCCACAGTTCTCCCATTTTTTCTCCTTTCCTCATCATTCACGTCTTTGACTGCCCATCTTCCTTTTACAGTATATTAAGGTTGTTCACACTTCAATGTCTATCTCCTTTGTTTGAAACAGAATTTCACCAGATTTAACTACATGGCTCATTCTAACTTTTCTTGTGACTTTCTTTAATGTTAACTGTCAAGGATTCCATGACTACTGCCTTTGAATGAAAATTAGTACTATCATTCTATTTATCCTTAACCTACACAACATACACAGAAGTTACCACTACCTAATAAATAATTTTATCCAGTTCTTCTCTGTTTTCCCATTTCATATTCTACAGTTATTTTCTCATTAGAGTAAATCTGAGCACATAGTAGGCATTGATAAAGGCTTTTGGAATGATTAGCTAGAATACCAGCTGTTCTACCTCAAGCTCTCACCTATAATTCATTTTCTAAAAATAACTTCCTATCCACACAAGAGATATCACTATGATTCATTTACATTTATAAGATGACTTGTCCTGATTATCTTCCCCTTTTATACATCTAGGTAAAGTTGAAACAATACAAATTTTTATTTATCAGCTCTTACCCCAAAATTTCTTACTTGGAACTACCTGGAAGTAGATTATGGTCCCCTTCTCAATATGTTCTATGGTTACTGATAAAACGGAGGAAACAAGAATGATGCCTGGGATGAAGATCTTGTTACAGTGCTTACATCTTCATTTGTCATTTTGATTTATTTCCTTATGGAACTGGTGGCATTCCATTCACTTCTGCGTCCAATAATATGCTAGCACACAATGGCTAGGATAGTCAAATGCAACCCCCCAAAGAATGACAGCAAAATTGCTTGTTTCTAAAATAAAATACCATTGTTGCTGTATATTGCAGTCACTTGGTTTACAATATCTCCCATATTTATTGACTTCCACTCTTCTTAAGAGTCTCACAATGGTGGCTAGTTTAAAATCTTGATATATGATTAAAGAGAAAGGAAACTGTATGAGCCAAGGCTAAAAATAGGCAAGTCTTGTTTTATTCTGACATTTCAGCCAGCAACTTCAGCCCTCTACTGGGAAAACAAGTATCAAACAGGAGGACAGGGGCTCTGTGCCTTGTTTATGCTCTATGGGGACCTGCTGATGGCTCACAACACTTGAACAATTTAAAGAGCCCGACCTCTATGCTCCAGGAGCATTTCAGTGAATATGTAAAAGTCTCCGTTAGGACTCTAGTGTTTGGAAACATAATGGCAAGATTTTGATTGAGGCCCAGTATTGATTAACCTCTTTAAAGTTCTGGCAGTGGCATTTCTGCCACTAAGCAGTTTGCCCATGCACTTAATACTATGAGAACTGAGCAGCAATGGTCAAGAGCTTCATAAGAAAGAGTTCTTTTGTCTCTTTTACGTTTCCCTTCAGAGAATATAGACTCTCCCATATTCATTCCAGCCACTATCCAAAGAACATGCTGGAGTTCAGGAACAAGAGGAAAGTCTCTGAAACAGCCTTGAAAGGGAAGACAAGAGATCAAACTCCTTTCCCTGCCTCTTGTAACTTTTACATACTACTTCACGAATCACTAGAGTACACCATAATTTCATTTCTTATCTGATATAATGTGAGAGATTAAACCTATGCTCCTTCTCAAAGGTATTTGCTCAGAATGAATAAATCTGGAATTAAGGAATGAAATGGAGAGTTTGACTGTGACCTTGGAACAAAGGGAGATCCTGTCCCATGTCTTGTCTTTCTTAGCTCAAACCTGGTATTACCAGAAGTGCACTTCCAGGCCTGGCATCCAGTTTTGTGGCATAGTTGATAATGAAAAGATACATAGGAAAAATAATTTTCAGACTACCTTTGTTGAAATAGAGATCATATTAAGAAGTGACTATAGAAACCTGTTATTAGTGTCGCATTTTATATTTGAAGAGATTGAAAACCCAAAGAGTTAAACAGCCAGCCTCAATCTTTAATATAATTAAGTGATAGAAATAAAATACTATCATTGAAGCAGGGCTATTTTATCCCTACATCAACTTATTTTTATCTTGTCTTTGTGTAGCATATTCCTTGAGGTCTGGTGCCTTGATTTAATTTTCATGCCTTTTGGTACCTCCGTCTACAGACAAATATGAACTGAGATGATTTAGAATAAATACATAAACCTTAATAAACTTTGGCCAGAGGTAGTCAGAGTCTCAAGGTTATAAATTTCATTTTCAAATGTGCATATCACAGATCTTTGTTTCTCTTGTTACAACTGAATAAGTTTTTAGCCCTAAACTTAGACAATACATAATGATTCACAAAATAAATTATAACAGTATATGCAAAGGAAACAATATTATTGGAGCAAAGATGTTATATACTTTGAGGAGAGAATAGGCAGTGAGACAAGAGGGGGCAAAGGATATCTTGTTGGGATGCTGATGGTGATCTTATTTCTTAGCAAGGATACTTTTCCATTATTATGTATACTGAGTGGAAAATATTGCCCATTTCTTAAAGGAAAACATTCTATTATTTTGCTAATTGAACATAGCAATAAAACAAGTCTGATTGCACATTGCTTTTCTCACAGATCAGTACACTGTTCAACCATCATAAAAAAAAATCTTTTTTTGGTTGATGTAATTAACACAGAGACCCACAACTGGATGATGTGTAGAGAGTGAAAGTCTTTGGAGCACTGAGTTGTAATGAGGTTCTATATTAAACTTCCCAATCAAGTCTCAGATACTGTGTGGAAGAGGGGGTGTAAAGATTATAAGAGGCAGAGGTGGTAGAAATGGCATTTTTGATGTACAACAGGGCTGATACACACAAGTGTTCACAGACATTGGACAGCATGTGTTAGACCCGAAGAAGCTCAAGTCAAACGAAATCCAAGGATGGAGAAAAGGAAGTGAACTCAAAGTCCCATTACTATCTAAGAAGCTATTTGCTGTTGAGAGCTCCTGAGAGAGGGAAAATCAGTTGTCCTCAATGGTGTGATACTGGGTGTACCAACTACACTTGAGGGCAGGCCCCATGCTCAGGAGTAGCTTGCCAACATAAATCAGACTCCATGGGTTTTTAAGACAGAGAAAGAGTATGAAGTTTGGTCGTTAGGAAGGTGGAGAGGATCTGAGAGGAGGTAAAGGGAAGGAATAAAATAAAAATATATTGTATGAATTCTGAAAGAATAAAAACATTTAAAAATTGTCCTTTGTGTTTTTCATAGTATGACATAGGAGTCAATTATACATGTATATAATTGTGTATATATATATATATTATATATATATATGTATGTATAATACATACAAATTATTTTCTTCAAGTTTAACATTGGCAATGAAAGCCTGTAAGTTACCTCTCATTTAAATTCATATATTCCCTGTGTCAGGAGTACTAAGATTTGTTACTTGTTTATACTTTGCAATCTATATTTGGAGGTCTTTGGACTTAGGAGTCAGATATTGTAAGCACACAGAACAGAGCAGAATATTCATTTCTACAGTATCATCCCTGGAAAAGACCAATATGCAAAACCTTTCAGTACAGATGGCACCTGAAACAGCCTTTTCTGATCTAGGTTGGCAGTGGTAAGGAAGTTTCACTTTGCCCTAATGGGATAAGTTCCCTAGCTGCTAAGCAGGATGGATTTTGTGTGATATGGACATGCGTCTAAGAGGACCTAGAGGAAGACTGCCATGTCTTTGACACCTGGGACACAACATAACAACCCTCATATAGAAATGACTTCTGTCACAGCCTGCCTACCACTAACAGACAGCAAGAAGTGACTTAGAGTTGAAAAGGTCCATCTTCAATCCCTAATCCCTGTCCCCTTCTTCTGACAACTATGATGTTTCATTCTTCATCAACGTGAGACAACATAAGTGGTCTCTTAACTTCAATCTGAACTGATTCAAGTGAACAAGTGCCGAGAAGTTTCTTTCGTTATTCACGCTAGAAGAATTAATATTTTGTTATATGCCTATTTTGTTGTTGTTGTTTATTGTGTAGAAAATGGACAGCTCATGGAAATAACTAGAATATGGAAGGAAAATACACTGTTAAAACCAGAGAATGTTTATTACAATCAATCCCCAAATCTATATATTTTTTTAGTTTTCTTGAATACATGAATATTTTATAAACTGGTAATATCAGGGATTTTTTTCTGTCCTTAAATATCTGTCCAAACTATTTTATGTCATATGTTGGCAAATGATTTTAACATTCACTTTTCACCTGATGTATCTTCCCGCTTGTACAATTCATTTCAGAGGCATAACTTGTTTTCTTTGCTAAGATTTCATTTCCTCCCATCTCAGAATTTGATGAAATCTATTTCTTAGTTCCTCGTCTCCCACTGAAAGCTGACAACAAGTATCAGGCCAAATGTAGCTGTCCCATATGAAGTAATTCATTCCTGTCAAAGATTAGACATTATTTTTTTTCTTGACATAAGATGACTGATATCGTTCTGTTAGATCCCAGAGGTACAACTTAACCACTTAAGAACTAAAACTCATTTTAAGAAATGTATTCTAGCCATAGGATTAAGTTTCCATTTTGAGGTTAGATGTAAGGTGCAGTGGAGAAAATGGATAATAATGGGTGCTTAAAACTGAGAGTAATTTAAAATTAATACTATCTTAGGCCAGAAGCAGTTAAAGGCAATTCTGGCCTTTGAAATGATTTCAATTACTCATCCATTCTGTAGTTGTGATTGAGAAGCCATGGCTAGTCCTACAATGGTATCTTGGCCCACTGTAGATCTCATTTCAGCTCATCTAAAGTAATATAAAACCAAGGGATCTTTAACAACATAGTGAAGTGCTGTGGGATGTCTTTCTGTATGCTGTGAATATGTGTTGCTCTGATTGGTTGATAAATAAAGCTGCATTGGCCTATGGCAGGGCAGGATGGAGCCAGGTGGGAAAATCCAAGAGAGATAGTGGGAGAAAAAAGGAGAGTGTGGCAGATGCTGCTAGCCACTGCCAGGAGACGCAAGATATAAAGTGCCAGTAAGCAACAAGCCATGTGGCAAGGTATAGATTTATAGAAATGGGTTAATTTAAGATATAAGAGCTAGTTAGGAAAAAGCCTGCCATGGTCATAATTTAAAATACTATAAGCCTCTGTATGATTATTTGGGTCTGAGGAGCTGCAGGACTGGGCAGGACACAGGAAAACTTCCAACTACAGTGAAGTCCATAGATGATATGGTTTATTAGTTGTCAGGTAGATTTCAAAGACAAGAATCCCTGATGAAGCAATGAGTCCTAGAAACTGGGCCATGTGCTCTCTTAAATTTATTTCACATCAGTTTAGCAGAATTTGTTGTTTCAAGAAATTTTTTAAGTCATTAAGCTGCTTTCATCATACAGTGAACCCATTTTAGGGATTAAGAAATGGAGGCTCAGGAGACTGAACTTCTTCACTGCTACAGAGCATGACAGCTCAGTCTGTTCTGATTTATAGGTTGAAATTCATTGTAATATTCTATCAACTTAAAATGCCCAAGTACCAAAAACAAACAAAACAAAATCGCAAATAAGGAGGTATCTTGGGAATTGATAAACGTTAAAGGAGGTACAAAGAATAAAAATAAAACCTAGCTGAGAAGTCCTTTGATTGTTC
>CABHPQ010175008.1:0-31421 GCA_902168405.1 Peromyscus aztecus | reverse complement strand
CTTGTATAGGCATACTTGTTACTATTTTGTGGATTTGTTTGGCCTTCCGATAAAACGTCCGTCACTCGGGGCAATGCTCACGAATAAATGAGTTGTGGACATTCCCATTGTCCTTAGTTTATTTTGATGCTGTTTTAGGGCAGTGCCAGCAGGGGGTGTCAGGTCCCCTTTAAACACCATTTTAAACTACTTTAAAGCATCAAAAAAAAAAAAAAAAAAAAAAAGTTTGTGCTAAGCAGTGCCCCACAGCACTGGCTTTACGAAGCTGCTCTCACAGGGGGACTCCCTTCCACTAGCCTTCCTTCCACTTGACCCTTGACCTTTAGTTATGTTTTCCAGTTTGCCCAAAGGGGCTATCAGAAATGTCAACAGAAAAGTCCACGCAAACGCAGCAAGTCTGACGCCAGCAGCCAGCAAGGCGAAGAGGTCAAGCTGACCGGCATTTCCTCACCCTTCTGCTGGGTTCTGACCTCGTTAAAAGAGGCGGGCCACAGAGCAGGCCAAGGACCCAGGGGTCCCTGGCTTCTAGGTAAACAGCACACTGCTGGCTCAGATATATATCCACACCATTCGAGGCCACAGTTCACAGCCTTTCCTCCTAGTATTTGTCCAAGGTGGGTGGGGAGAAAACTGGAAAGGTGTCGGGTCAGGGAGAATTGGTCTGATCCACACACACACAGAGTGTATACACATATAAGTGTATATATTTATATATGGTTTAAAATATATATTTTAATATATAATATATTTTTAATCTCCCACCAAGGGGATCTGAAAATTCATTTTCACTGGGTTGTAGGCATAGAGTTCTGAAAGCTCAATACAAATTGCTTCCAGCAGTGAGGGTCTGGTAAGGAGTGCTCTGGCTACTTGTATTTAAAATTAGTCTAGAACTCTATGATTGAGCCTATGAAACTCTAACTCACTTCCTGAGAGTCTTAACAGCAGAGAATCTGAGCCTGGATTTGCACTGCCAGTCCAACAAGGTTTCAGTGACTGTCACTCAAGGCGTCTTAAAAAGGCCTGTTGGATACGTAAAAATCCCCCCGCCCCCTCGTAGTGAGTGACTCCACCCATGCTTTCCGTCAGGTCAGGCCAAATTAATAAATCCAGGTTTAATCTGAGCAAAATATTCCCGGGTGGTCCCTGGAACGAGGAGAAGCCACGAGGGGAACCGTAAGGGGAAGTCTGTGGGCCAGACCTTAAATACCCTCCAGGGGTGGGGCCACTGCTTGGCAGGCTCTCTTTGGGTAGGGTCTGGGAGAGGGCAGCTCCAGAGGAGATCCCCAACATCCCAACCTTTTCAGGTATTTATGGACGCTGGTTCAAGTCCGACTGCTTCCTGTTGGCAAGGGTCGACATGGGGAGGGTGAAGTCAGGAGTCAGTGGGCTCACACTCAGTGGGAGATGTGGGTGAAGAAGCATTTGGTTGGCTGCCGTCCTGGAGACCTCAGGAACCTGTTTCTTTCTTTCTTTTTTTAAAAATTTATTTATTTATTATGTATACAGTGAGTGTTCAGCCTGCAGGCCAGAAGAGGGCACCAGATCTCATTGTAGATGGTTGTGAGCCACCATGTGGTTGCTGGGAATTGAACTCAGGACCTCTGGAAGAACAGCCAGTGCTCTTAACCTCTGAGCCATCTCTCTAGCCCAGGAACCTGTTTCTTGAGGAGGCGGAGAAGGCAGGTTGCTAGGAGATAAAAAATAGATTATTAACACTGGCCCTATGAACGGGGCTAGCTGTGGGAAAAGAATGGAATGGAGATGTGCCCTGGTTGTACTGAGGAGGCAGGGGCAAATGAGTCAGACCAAAGAGCAGATATGCCCTCCAGTCTGGAGAGGTTTGTCTGGTTGGTGGAGGAGCTGGTATATCTGGAGGACCCCCTGCAGGTTGGCCTTGGCACAAGGAGACGGGTGGACCTGTTCGGGAGCCTGCAGGTGTCTGTAAAACAACGGGAACAGATTTACATCTCGGTGTCATAGCAAAAGGCTATGGCTTTGGGTTAAAAGGTGTGAACATTTTTCCTGTTCTTAATGGTGTTACCAGTTTTAAGTTAACTTTTGTTACAGATTTTTAACCATACCCATTTTCCTCCCTGTTTTTCTTTATAATAAGGTAGAACAGCATAAAATAACTTTTTTCTGTCATTACAAAAATCTGAGCCCAAGCAGCTAGTTGTGAGATATGCTTATCTGAGCCGTTGCCCAAGACACTTGGAACGTGTAATCTCAGGCACTCAAAGCCAGTCAAAAACAAGCATCCCGTGGCCACATTTCCATCCATACACACAAAGTAGGCAGGACTTTCTAACGGAAGGACGGAAAAAATTTTCACGGGGCGGGGTGGGGCGTGGGGTGGGGGTGGGGAGGTGTAGACGCTCCCGGGCAGAGGGAGGGTCCTGCTTGTAGACAGCCTAAGCTGGTGGGAGATTGACACAGGAAGTAGGGAGGGAGGGAGGGAGGGAGGAAGGGAACAGAGACAGAAGCAGCAGGTGGGAGACACTGGGGGAGCTGCTAGGCGAGAGCATGAGATGCCAGCAGGCAGAAGCAGGGAAGGGGACAGGAATGCAATGCTCACAAACCTGGATGAGGGAGCTCATTTGGACAAATTTTGAAGCGATTTGGCGATAGGACTTAGACCCGGAAGCATCCATTCACAAGCCTTAGCTGGAGACCGGAGACCGTGGCAGGACATCCCCCAAGATAGTCTGGGGCCAAAACGGTGGGGGTGGGGGTGGGGTGGGGAATCCCTGTGCAGGATATCTCCCAAACAAAGGAACCCCAAGGGGCAGGAATTGTCCCCTACCCCTCAATGGGCCGGAGTCACCTTCAGTGGTTGGGCAGGCAAACCGGAAGGAAGCCTGTCACCCTGAAGGGGTGAAGATCCGGAAGGGGTCCTGGATCCCTTATAGGCATTTTGGTTTGGAAGTCGGTGGCTTACCGAGTAAAGTTGTGGGGGACCGTGGGAGACCAGCTCCGACCTGCTCCCACCTTACGAAGGGTTCTTGGGTGGAGGAGAGAGGAAAGAGGAAACCTCAGGTAGAAAGAAAGAGACCACAGGAAAGACAGAGACACAGGATAGCTTCGAGAGGGCCCTGGTTCGATACCCAGTCGCCCACAGGTTTATTCAAAAGAGCTTTTATAATATGCCAAGGGGAGAGGCAAAAGACCGCCCCCCTTGCAAGATCAAAGCACACCGCACAGCCAAGTGTAGACCCTTCCAAACACTTGTAACCACGCCGGTGGCCAAATCATCTCCTACGCAGCCCTGCTGGGGAAAGTAAGCTCAGATTCTCTGACCCTGAGTAACGTCTCGCTAGATAGCCTCTGTGGGTCACCACGTAAAGTCGGTGCACCATCCCTACACTTTGGAAGTATACTGATAGATCGATTTATTGATTTATTAACTGGTTGATTGATTTTGCGTGTGTACATGTGGGGAGGTCAGAGGACAGCCTGTGGGATTCAGCTCCCTCCTGTCATGTAGTCCCTGGGATTCCAACTCTGGTCCTCAGGCTTGCTGGAAAGCGTCTTTATCTTCTGAGTCATCTCATCGGCCCTATTTTTTTTTTTTGACTTAAATAAATGGACACCAGGTAAAGAGTGACCCCAGCATCATGCTAAAGATCACAGGGCAGTTTAGGTTATGGTGTGCCACAGCAACTCAGTCAGCTCCCAAGTTATTAAATGGCACTCCACGAACACTATAGCACATACTTTTTTTTGCTCTCGGGGTTGGTTATTTTCTGGGGTGTAAGTTCCTGGAATTAGAATTGCTGGGTGCAGGAGTTTGTGTGGTCATGGATTTAAAAGCCAGGAAGCCACTGATAGCTGGATTTAGCCATGTTTATGCAATATATACAAGTTTTTTTAAAAAATAATTTATCTTGTTTTTCAGGTTGGAAAGATGGATCAGTCAATAAAGGGTAGGCTCACAACCGAAATGTCGCAATATTTGTTTTGTTCTTAATTATGTGTATATGTGTGTGTGTATGTGTGCGTGCGTGCATGCGTGTGTGTGTGTGTGTGTGTGTGTGTGTGTGTGTGAGTGTGTGTGTATGTGTGTGTGTGTGTCTGTCTGTGCACGTGAGTAAGGGTGTCTAAAGAGGCGAGAAAAGGGTGCTGGAGTTACAGGCAGTTAGTTGTTAGCCACCCAACATGGATACTGGGATCCCAACTCAATTCCTCTGAAAGAGCAGTTCAAGCTCTCAGAGTATGAGTCGTGGCTCCAGTCCCTATACAGAGACTATTTACGATTTTATTATGGGTATATATTTCATGTTGAGCCTATTAGCTTGCATCTACAGGATTTTGTTGTTGTTGTTGTTGTTGTTTTTTCAAGACAGAACTTCTCTGTGTAGTTTTGGTGCCTGTCCTGGGTCTCACTCTATAGACCAGGCTGGCCTCGAACTCACAGAGATCCACCTGGCTCTGCCTCCTGAGTACTGGGATTAAAGGCGAGCGCCTCCACTGCCCGGCGCATCTACAGGATTTTTAAAAGGTGTGTTTCATTTTCTTTAGACAGGACCAGGAGACAAAATGACACCCCAGTTTTTGCAGACATCAGTGAATTCGGGAGGTAAAAATCAATCAGTGTGTTCTTGCTCTATGTAATCTGGTATGATTAAGCTCTGTGGTGACCAGGGGCCACATGCCAGCATAAGAAAAAAAGGACTTGTAAGCCATGCTGAGAAGTTTTGGTTAGTCTGAGTGCATTAACTTGTCACGGTTAGCTGGACTGATTCAGCGTTTGTGGCTAGAACAGTTAACCCTGTTACTGTCATGAGGAAGGACAGAATGGGAGATACTGAGCTCTGCGGGTATCCGCCTTCTTTACTCCGCCATCTTCTCCCCTCATCCCCCCACTTCATGATAGACAGGGAGTTCCCGTGCCCTGACGCAAGGAATCACTTGATTTTCACTTCCAAATGTGACGAAGATTTAACGCCTGGCACGGGTCGTGGGCACTCTCTAGGCATGCTCTTCACTGGAATTCATTAGAATTAACAAGCTTGACCACGGTGGCAGAATCAGAAACCATCAGCTTCAATACGACTCTATTCTCTCAGAGAAGAAAAGGAGAGACAGAGGCAGGGAGGTGAGGAAAGGAAGGAGCATGGGTGCTTCTGGGAAATGTCCCATAAGCAATCCATTTTGAAATTCTGTTGGCTCTCCCTTCAAAACATGCCCAGAGCCCAGCCACTTCTCCCCAGCTCTGCTCAAGAGTCTTTGAACCACTTAGTGGTTTCAACTACAATTCTCCTACTCCTGGTTGCTTCTCATTCACCCGCAAAGAACTGAAACCACGTCAGCCCTCTATCCAAATTCCACTAGCCATCCATCCATCTTACTGAGAGTCGAGGCATGCAAGACACTAACTGACCCGCCTCTCCGCTTCTCCCTCCTGGACTCCCCCACCACCATGGCCTCCTCTCTCCCTACCTCCGGGCCTTTGCACTTGCTAGTACACGACTGTTCTTCCATAGATCCATCCCTCCACTCAAAGGTGCTCACCTCGGACCTTGTCACTTGTATCATAAAATCACTTACTTGTTGTGCTGATTTTTATCATGTTACCCCTCCCCCACGTCTACCACTTCAACTCAGTGTAAGGGCGGAGCCTTTGTTTTGTTCACTAGTGTGTATTTCGTGGTGCATAGCAGGGACCCTTCATGGGTATTTGTTGAGTGAATGAATGAATGAGTGAATGACTAGAACCAGGTAAACAGAAAGGGACAAAGCTGAGAAGGGAATGAGTCTGTGTGTCATAGACAAACTAGTAGTCCCCCCAAAATATGTACGTTATATTCCTTGGAACCTGTGAATATGTTACTTTACTTGATAAAAAAAAAAAATAGGTCTTTAAAATGTGATTAAGTGACGGGCGGCGGTGGCGCACGCCTTCAGTTTCAGCACTCGGAAGGCAGAGCCAGGCGGATCTCTGTGAGTTCGAGGCCAGCCTGGGCTACAGAGTGAGATCCAGGACAGGTACCAAAACTACACAGAGAAACCCTGTCTCGAAAAACCAAAAAATAAAAAATAATAAAAAAAAATAAATGTGATTAAGTTAAGGAGCTTGACATGGGAAGAATATTCTGGATTATCTAATGGGGCTGGGATAACCCACAAGAGGGAGGAGGCCTTAGACAGGGTATGGCTTAGAAAGGGAAGGCAGTGTGATGGTGGGAACCGAGGATGAATGGGCTGCAGGCACTTAGGAACACTCTAACTGCAGAAGAAACAAACAGTTTCTACCTAGAGCCTGCCGAGAAACACCCCTTTTTAGCGCATTGTTAGGAGACTCATTTTAGACTCCCCATCTCTGGAATTTCCAGCCAAGGAGGTTTGCAGCTCTGTCACAGCCTCCACAGGACACTGATAGTCAAGCACCGAAAGGTTGCTTGTTAGCCATCATGTGGATCTTGAGAGCAGCCCAGAAGGAAATACAGCGGAGCTTGGGTCCAGCTAATGACTCAGATGCCCGAGTGGCAAGCTGCAGATCTTGTGCCCACGGTTCATGTTGCTTTACAACCTGCAGAAGGATCAGGCAGGAGGCTAGGGATAGATTCTAGTATACACTGTGAGTATAAGGTGTTATTCGGGGTGCAATATTAATTTTGCCCCCCCCCCCCAGATCAGTCTACCTAGAACCTGAAAATAGGAACATATTTTCAAAAAGAAAAGAAAAAGAAATAAAAGAAAGGATCATGGATTGATGGTCCATCTCAATGTTATTTGTGGTTGTACACTCCTTTAATCCCTGCCTTTGGGAGGCAGAGGCGGGCAGATCTCTGTGAGTTTGAGACTTAGCCTGGTCTACAGAGTGAGTTCCGGGACAGCCAAGGGCTACATAGTGAGACTCTGTCTCAAAACTCAAAACAACCCCCACCCCAAGTAAATGCAACTAGTGTCCTTATGGGAGACTAGATGGGGAGAGTATGAGTAGGCTATGTCCAGCCTGCCAATTACTTCCCTCTGAGACTATCGGTGGCCCCATTGGATATCTGGGATCCATCCTTGTTCTGTGGTGAGGGACACAGGATGAACTCAGGCAAGGTCATGTTCTCAGATCCAGAATACAGAGCCAGTGGGAAGGCAATTTACGGTGAACAAGGGGCTCACGTGACTGTGGAGAGCACCGCAAAGCCGGAGCCCTGGGAAAGCTGGCGTTAGAGGCCAGTCCAGTGCAAAGGCCTGAGCCCAGGCGAGCTGACAGTATCAGCCCCAATCTGTTGAGCATGGGTGGAGCTAAGAGGTGAAATGACCCAGTTCAGACAGCAAGACACCTGTGTGTGTGTGTGTGTGTGTGTGTGTGTGTGTGTGTGTGTGAGAGAGAGAGAGAGAGAGAGAGAGAGACAGAGAGAGAGAGAGAGAGAGAGAGAGAGAGAGAGAGAGAGAGAGAGAGGGGGGGGGGGGGGGGGTGGGGGGTGGAGGGATGGCTATTTCTCCCTCCTCAGCCATTGTCCTCCTCGGGCCCTCTGTGGATTGGTTGATGCCCATACATATTGGAAGGGGCAGCCTTCTTTTCCGACCTTACCAATTTGAATGCTAAAGTCACCCGGAAAACCCTCTCACAAATCCACCCCCCAAAATACGTTTAATCTGGGCAAAGCACAGACCAGGCAAGTTAACACATGAACTTAACCACCATGGCTTCCAGCCCTGAGCCGCTGTCTTCCTCTGCGGAGCCCTGGCCTGTGGCCCAGGCTTTCCCACATTCCTGCTCTCCCCGGATCCAGTCCTCGCCACCTCATGAGACCTACAATATCACCTGCTTTCTTGACATCTTGAGCCCCGCAGGGCCCCAAGGAATCAACCACAACTTCCCCCGCTTTTACCAGATGTGTCCCTGGTTGACACCTCTTCTCATGGGCCAGCCACATTGCACTCAGCCTTCAACGGACCGGTCGTACGGTAACTCTATGCTCAACTTTCCAAGGAGCTGGCAGATGTGTTCCAAAGTGGCCACACCACATCACATCCCTGCTGGTGACTGACTGACCCAAAGTCATCTCCACATCTCCAAGTGTGATCTTGTTCTACTAACGACTCCTTAGCTGTGGTTCAGGTCTCCTGGGGTGCTGAGCCCTGAGCTTGTGATATAGCTGATGGGCTCTTACCCAGGAGACCCAGGACCTATATTTCCAGTTTCAACTGGAGGGCAAGCTATGTCTGCACCCCACCTTCTCAGAGACCCATGCGTCCCATTTCTCTACTCCAGCTGGTGGGAGACTTAATTAGCCTAGTTCCTCATTAGATGGACTAACAGCTCCTTCCTACCCCACCCCTCACTCCCTTCTTTCATTTCTTTCTCTCCTTTCAGATAGAATCCAAGATGACGCAATCAAAAAGGAACGACCCTACAAGATCTTTTTCAAAGATCTCTTCCTATTCAAAGAAAATGAAATGGCTGCAAAGAAAAAGGTAAGGTTTTTTATTAAGATCGAAGTCCCAAAAAGGTTCAAATCGTGCGCTTTTTTGCCATAGTTCTTACCAGTTTTTATGGGTTAAGATATGGTGTCAGGGCCGAGCCAGGTGGTTGGTGCGTGTCTTTACTCCCAGCACTCGGGAGGCAGAGGCAGGAGGATCTCTGTGAGTTTGAGGCCAGCCTGGTCTACAGAGTAAGTTATAAGACAGCCAGGACTGTCATACAGAGGACAGGGACCTTCAGAGATCGCCACCTAGTGGGGGAAGGCAGCTACGCCATTACCCACTCCAGCGTAACAGGCATGGTCCACCCTCCTTGACCTGTCAGACACCCACAGTTTTCAGAGTGCTACGTTTCTGAAATTGGGGCTGCCTTGCACAGATGACGTCCTGCATCACTGGCCAAGCACAAAATAAAAGTGGGAACAGGTAACACCTTAGAACTGACAGACAGGTCATAGAATCAGAGACGTGTAAAGGAGACAGAGTGGTCAGCCCTGTTGGTGGGAAAATAAATGGTGAAAGCCAGGAGAGATGGAGAATTCACCGTGGTGACAGGAGTTGAGTCCTTAAGAATAATCCCAAAGCTGTGATGGATAAACAAGTCTATATGTGCTCTGGGGAGAGAGAAGAGAGAAGGGGTTGGAGAGGCCAGGAGGATTATTTTTAGAGTAATCTGAAATAAAGTTAAATCAGTAGCGAGCCTGAGATTCAACTTTTCTTCCCAATGGTGGCTGATGAAAGGACTCTTCCAGCCCTAGCTAGAATGAATGAAATATCTAGAAACACTGCAGTATATTCATCTGGGGGTGGCTTTTCTCCAAGCGATGTGCGCCTTTGTTGAGCATAATTTAATATTAAAATGAGAGAAGTTGAAAGAAATCCAAAGGGTGGGTTTTCACTACCTTCCATGGAGGTCCGTCCCCTCTTAAGTTCTCAGTCCCAGCAAACCAACCTTTGGGGTTTCCCTGTTTCCCCTGCATTTAATCTGGAAAGACATTTTCCTGTCTCTGAGATAGTTTATTAAAGGATCAACCTTTAAAACATGTTCTTGTCTCCATACGACAAAGGAAAGCGATGCTGTGCACACTGCTTCCAGGGTGAGCTCCCAAGCTGCCTAAAGCCAAAGGCCTTTGCCGAATACATATAATCGCTATTATGACAATATAGTACTTGGGTGTATCAAATTTCCTTTTGCGCTTTTGCCCCTTGGGCAGGAAAGACTCATGAGCCGCAGCATGAAAATCTACCAAAAGACTACGTTTTCATCTCGGATGAAGAGTCGCTCACACCTCGGCCAGCTGACTTTTTATGCTGAAGCAGGTGGCGGCTCCTACGAAAATCTGGGGCTGGATCCCACTCTTATTCTGAGACTGACAGAAGGTAAGTCAACGTTACTCTTAGTGCTAAAATTTTGTTTTTGATCTTTGCTATTCGTCATGGGTTTGGGAGATGTTCTGGCCATGAGCGAGACAGAATCTATGCTGCTATGCTACTTCAAGATAAGACAGCCAGAGACCACAACACAGACACTCTTTTAGGGGCAGAGGGGGTTGAGACAAGGTTCCTCTGTGGAGCCCTGGCTGTCCTGAAACTCACTCTATAGACCAGGCTGGCCTCAAACTCAGAGATCCACCTGCCTCTGCTGGGACTAAAGGCGTGCACCACCACTGACCAGCCAACACAGACATTCTTAAAGCCAAAAAGAAAGTCTTCATTGCTGGCCAGCAGCTGCATGGGGGACTTGCCCAAACCGTGCAGCCCCAAGACTCACAGCTCTTTGTCGCTCACGTACAAAAACCACAACCTGGATGGCACACTTCAGTTAGCAAGAAGTGGAAGTTCAGAAGCCAAAATGCAAGGTTAGTACATTTAGGGACTTCTTATCTGTGGGCTTTTCTAGAACCATGGACTAGGTCCTTGTTCCCATTTTGTCAGGGGTTGGGGCCTGTGTGCTGGGTTTTCAGGTCAGAATGGTGCCGCTAACATGGCGTCACTGATGCGAAGTTCTGGGGCCTGTTACAATATGGCGGGGAAGAGCTTTGCAACAGGCTTGAGAGCCAGAAGAGAGCAGCTTAAATAAGAATACACTTCCCCGAGATCATTACTTCTTCTCCTGCTTTTGAGAAACAAGGAAGTCATTGTCAAAATAACAGTGTTGGCGTTGGCAAAGGTGGGTGCTATCAATGCGGTAGCCCTCGCCATCCGAGGTGTGGAAATCCAGACGCTTCCTAAGGATGGGGGAGCTTTGCTGGTTCAAAACACATGACTCAGACATGCAGCAGCAGGAAAGTTGATATGGTGAAATAAGCTTGTCTGTCGTTGCAAAAGCAGACCTGTTGATGAGACACGTCCTAAGCATTTCCTGCATGTCACAGGTCAAGAAGCGCCTGCAAATGAAGCGCTTTGCAGCTCATAAGGTCAGGGTGGCCAGCAAGGAAAGGGATGTTGAGTTCCTCGACTCCTGTAGAGAAAGCAAGCCACGAGGCTGGAGAGATGGCTTAGCAGTCAGGAGCACTTGTGGCTGTGCAGAGGGCTGGGGTTTCCGTTCCCAGCATCCTCATCGTGGCTCACCACCAGCTGTAACTCCAGTCTGAATGGATGTAAATGCCCTCTTCTGACCCCCGCTGGTACCCAGCAAGCATGTTGTGCATTTACATGAATGCAGGCAAAATATTCATACACATAAAAATAAATAAACGTATCTTAGGAAAAAGAGGGGCTGTCTTAGATAGCTCAGCAGAAGAGCCCTTGCTGCTCTTCCAGAGGACCCAGAGTCTGTTCCTAGCACCCGTGTGGAGGCTCACAACTGCCTGTAACTCCAGTTCCAGGGGATCAGGCACCCTCTTCTGGCTGCTTCGGGAACCAGGCAAGTATGTGGTGCGCAGACCTACATGCGGGGGGAAAAGCACTTTACATATAAAATTAAAATAAATAAATCTTAAAAAAACCTTAGGTTTATTTATTTTATTATTTTGTGTGTATAAGTGTTTTGCCTGTATGTATGTAAGAGGGTGTCAGATCCACTGGGACTAGGGTTAACAGCCAATTGTGAGGGTGTTGGGAATCGAACCTGGATCCCCTGCAAAAGCAACAAGTTAAGTGCTCTTAGTCCCTGAGCCAAGTTTCCAGGCCCCAAATCCATCTTTAAAAACGAAGAAGCAAGCCACATTAATTGATTTAGACTGTCTTGCAGATGTATATGTGACTGAACAACAGGAAATGGCAGGCAATAGTTAGGGTGCGGCTATAGCACCAGGTCTAAGAGACACCTGGGTTCCATCTTGTGCCTCTGTGTTGCGTCTTCGGCCATCAAGAACATCTAAAGTGGCAAGGACATGTCTACAGTTCTGTGCAAATGAGCTGACTGCAATAATGACTCACAAGCATGAACACCTGAGTTCAAATCCCCGGCACCCACATAAATATCTGGGCATGGTCACACCCGAGTATGTAACCGCAGCGCTGGGTGTGTGGGGTGGGAAGGAGACAGGAAGATGACCAGGGCTTGCCTGACATTAGCCAACTTCAGGTTCAGAGGGAGAACTTGTCTCAAGGGAATATGGTAAAGAACGTTAAGGCAGGGCACCCAGTGTCCTCCTCTGGCCTCTGCGTGTGGGCACAGGAGCGTGCACATCCCGCGCCCCCCCATACACCACACATGCATGTGTGAGCATGCACACATGCACATGCATACACATACGAGAGAGAGAGAGAGAGAGAGAGAGAGAGAGAGAGAGAGAGAGAATAAATTGAACAAGAATCTAATCAAGTTAAGATGAGGGGTTGAGGACCGTGTGAAACATCATTATCAAGATGTCATGGGCTGGGGAGATGGCTCAGGGGTTAAGAGCATCGGCTGCTCTTCCAAAGGTCCTGAGTTCAATTCCCAGCAACCACATGGTGGCTCACAACCATCTGTAATGAGATCTGGTGCCCTCTTCTGGCCTGCAGACATACATGCAGGCAGAACACTGTATACATAATAAATAAATAAATAAATCTAAAAAAAAAAAAAAAATGTGCCAGATCCTGTGTGGGGGGAATTCTACAGGGAAATTGGCTTGGCTTCCTGAACAGATAAACGGTGGGGGTTGGAGGACACATAGCGGAAGAAACTTGGGGGTGGCTGGGATGTGAAAAGATGAATCTCTAGAAGGAGTCACACAGCCAAGCTGATCTTAGTTTAGAATATATATATATATATATATATATATATATATATATTTATTTATATTTATTTATTTATTTGTTATGTATACAGCATGTTTGCCTGCAGGCCAGAAGAGGGCACCAGATCTCATTACAGATGGTTGTGAGCTGCCATGTGGTTGCTAGGAATTGAACTCAGGACCTCTGGAAGAGCAGTCAGTGCTCTTAACCTCTGAGCCATCTCTCCAGCCCTAGAATATAATTTTTAAGATCAGCGTTTTTTAAGACGACTGGGAAAACACAACCCAGGCTGGCTATGAGATGGAGTTATGGAATCATCAGTTTGCTGGGGGTGAGGACGGTAGGAGCATTACTTTTAAACTCTCTGGTAAAGTTACACGCTAAAGCTCTTAGGGATGAAATAGTCCAAGATTTCCCTCCCTAAAATATTCTAGTGGGGGAAAAAGTTAAGGGGGGACATCCCCAGGCAGGACAGATAAAGTATCAGTGATGTGGAAGGCACTGAACTTCAGGCTGCACTGTTACGTCGGTGATTTCTACTTGTGCAACTCTTCAAGTATTAAAAAGACAGCTGCCTCTAACTGACCGTCCCTCGGGCGCGCCATATTTGATCTACGACAAAATGCTGCCAGATGTCTTTGCCTCCTCTTTGCGGATGAAAATGGCTCAAGGAGGTTGGGTCATCCCGAATCTCTAAGCAGATGCAGAATTCCAGTCAAAGCCTGCCTGACGCCGTCGGTTACCTCCCAGGGAATATTGGCTAACGACTATAACAGTTATTGCCGCTTTTACGGTTGATTGATCATCAAATGAAATGATTCATTCCAAGTGTGTTGTCTGAATAATAGCCACTAATAGTTGTTGAGCAACTGCTGTGGTTTTTTTTTGTTTGTTTGTTTTTTTTTTTGTTTTTTGTTTTTCAAGACAGGGTTTCTCTGTGTAGCTTTGCGCCTTTCCTGGAACTCACTTGGTAGCCCAGGCTGGCCTCGAACTCACAGAGATCTGCCTGCCTCTGCCTCCGGAGTGCTGGGATTAAAGGCGTGCGCCACCGACCGTCTCACTTCCTTTTCCCATCGCCGCTGGGAAACAGAGGGATGCTCCCATAAGCCTAAGGCTGCCTTTGGCTTTCAGAATGAGCCACGTTGCAATGTCAGTGGCTTCCAGTCCCGGAGGTTTCATTCTCAGACTCTTTCCCTGGGGGTCTCTGCTGAAGGAACAGTCCCTGTCTAGGACGTTGCAGGGGCCGCAGCTAAGGGCTCTTGAAGCTTCTTCTTGGAACCCACGTAGTTCCGTGCCTGTTTCCTGACCAGATCATGGTGACAGCCGTGAGCTGAGGGTAGGAGAACAATCTTCACACAGACGGGGAAACTGAGGCATGGAGAGAAAGCAGGCTTACTCATCTCTCCCAGCTAGGTAGAGATGGAAACCAGTGCATCTTTGGGGAGAGACATATCCTCCCAGGGTAGCACAAATGTTTTCTATTTCTGTGGTTTAGCAAGAGACTTGATTCTATACTGCATTCTGTTGGATTCACACAAAGCTAATGTGGAAATGTAGCATTTTCTAAAACGAAGAAAACTCGAATGTTCTTGGAATCCCTATCCCGTTTTCTGAAGGGGAAAACTGGTTGTCATCTTTTTCATCCTGGTTTGTGGTCTCTAAAGACATGTGGCCTGAGGCCTCCAGTATTGTGTTTAAACTGGTCAAACATTGAGATTGGGTCAGCCTACAGACACAAATGGAACAGTATAACGCGCTTGGTTCCCTTAAAGGCTTGGGGACCATTGCAGAAAGTGAGGGCAAAAAGATCGTAAGAGCCAGAGGTCAGAGAGGAGCAAAACTAGTGTCTTCTAGATATGCCGGGGGTCACCGCACCCATGACAACATCAAACCCGTCAACATTCCAGCATGGAGGTGGAGGCTTCCCTGACTGAGGAGCTATCCACAGCTGGTAACTTCTCAGGGCGGTGGGTTTTCTGAAAGCCTCTACTGGATCGGCCGTGTCCAGCGGAGGGCCCACACCCACGATTATATTCGCAGCACAGATTGAACTCAGGAGTTGCTTTTAAAAAGTTTTTTTTTTTTTAAGAGTACACCAAGTTGGGATGGGTGGAGAGGTGGGGGTGGACCTGGGAGAAGCTAGCGGGGGAGATGTGAAGGTGACTATGATCAAAATACAATAGTCGCATGTAGGAAATTCTCAGAGAATCCGTAAAAATCCCACATTTTAGGAAAGCTTTAGAGCAGTCTGCATGACTTCGTGCAGCAATGGGTTGAGGTGGCTCTGCCCAAAATAAGTGGCAGCTACTGTTGTGGTGTGCCAGGATAACCACTGGAAGGCACCGCTCCTTTGCTGAGTCTGGATACACAGCGTATATGAGAACTTGGCCAGCTCTTGTTCCGTGCGGTGTCTGTGAAAGCTAGCAAACTAAACCTATGTCTGTTTGAATGTTCTCTCCAGGCGCGGACAGAAAGAGGACTGTGCATGAGTTTATTAATGACCAGAGAGACAGATTTCTACTTGAGGTAACAGACGTAACTTCTTTCTCCCATTAGCCGGGAGACTTCTTGCATAGTATTGTTAAGATACTTAGCCTGGCACTGTGTTTTTCCATAACATGCTCCAAATCTATTGGCTGAACAGAGTGGCTTGCTCCTGTGTTTATTCACTTGAACAATGTTTATTGCATGCTTATTATGTGCTGAGCCATTATGAAATTCCCTCCCCTTGGAGAATTTACATTTAAGCAATCTATGCCAGTAATCCAGGAAGTGGTCTGTATTTCTAGAGGACCCATGATTTCTTTCCCCTCAGTCTGAGAACAGCCTCAATAGCCCTTGAGAAGCCTAATTTGATTTTCCTGACATTCTGGTTGACTATGGTGGGAATCACAACATTCTGGAATCTTCCCGCTCCCTCTATACCCACTCATACCAGAGAGAAATGGCTTGTTACAGGGAAAGGGAATATTAAAATGAGCCAGATTTTAATATTTAATGAGGCAGGGTTTAGAAGGACTGCGGAGTCCACCTGTGGTACCAACTGCACCTGTAACAATAAGCACACAGCATAGCCAACCAGATCTTATAAAATAGCGGAGGGTTTTATCCATCAGGAACCTTGAACTAGAACCCAGGCCATACGACATAAGTTATTTATTATCCTTGTATGCACATCACGTTACCAGAGATAGAGCAGAGGCACTGTGCACACGGCAGTGGGGGAATTGTTACAAACAAGGATCAACTAGCTGTAGCTCACGCCTCTGTTGTCAAGCCCCAGTCATTTAAAGACGGTCTGCTGCTGTGAAGGTCTTGAACGCTAATGAGGAAAGGAAATGTATCTGATCTTTCCTAATTTCACAGCACGCATTTTGGAAGATAGGCCAAAGGTCATGCTTTCCCACGAGGCCTGCTGCCATCAACAGAGCTCACATAAACAACCCCATCGTACAGCTGTGAAGAGAACCCTGTGCCTTTGTTTGCTGATATTTTTTCCTGGGTGTGGCTTTGGCCTTCGTCATGAAACCGCGAAGACGTTACTCGCTGATGTAACTAATGTCTTGACTAGGTACCTGGAGATGGCGCTTGGCAGTTTCTCTGGGAGTTCCGTGGGTTTGCAGTAAATGTGCCTTGTCCTCTGCTCTGGTATTTTTTCCCAATCTCCCAAGCTGGTTGATAACATGCCCCAAGTGATATAATAAAGTCAATTTATCACTAAAACTGGAACTGGAACTGAACCTCTAAGCCACTGGTTCTCAACATGGGGGTCACAACCCCTGGGGTCACATATTGGATGTTAACATTACGATTCATAACAATAGCAAAATGACAGTTATGAAGCAGCAACGAAATAATGTTATGGTTGGTGGTCGCCACAACATGAGGAACTGTATTAAAGGGTCGCAGCATGAGGAAGGTTGAGAAGCTGCTCTAAACCCTGCCTCCTGGGGCTCTTCTTCTGGTTGATTTTAATGCTTCTTTCCCTTGTAAGAAATTGTACCCAGGAGTTTTGTGAGATCTCCCAGAAACCAGCAGCTGTTTGAGAGGCTCCTCAAACCCCCGATGGTGTCAGTGGTGAGCGCAGAACTGGGGAGGAGTAAGCTAATTCTCAAAAACTGAACTGGTCGCAAAGCATCTTACCTTGTTTCTCTCACCCCCTTTTCTCTGCCCACCCCTGACCCCTTCCTTTTTAAAAATTTTATTTGTGGCAGACTTAGGGTATGAAGGTCTCATTTAAAATGCAAATGTCAATGTATTGTGATTTTTATACTATCAACAATTTTATGACAGTAATTCGACATGGATGGAATAGATTCCTGGAACGTTACAAACTAACAAAGCTTACCCAAGAAGAAAGCAGACCAATAGCTTTATATCACTCCAAAAACTGAACTTGTAGGCAAAAGAAAGAAAAATCCACATTGGCTGGTTAAGTGTACCAGACATTTTAAGAGAAAACCATTCTGATTTTCCATACTCTGTTAAATAAAACTAAGAAGAAGGAACATTCCCAACACTCAATCTGACAAGAATGTTGTCCTGATCTCTAAGTAGGATACAGACTTTAGAAGAAAAGAAAGCCCGGGGCCCACAGGATGGCTCAGTGGGTAGAGGCAATGGCTCTAAGCCTGGTGACCTGAGTTCACTATCTGAGCCCCACGTGGTGGAAGGAGAGAACCGACCTCTGCAGGCTGTCCTCTGACCTCCCTGAGTCCCTGTCCCATGCACCTGTGCTAACTAATTAACTGAATATAATAAATGTTTAAAGAAGAAGAAGCTAGAGTCGAGCATTCTAAACAATTTTAACAGATTAAATAATATGCAAAAAGGATAATCCACTATGGCTAATCAGGGCTTATCCTAAGCATATGAAGGCAGCTTAACATTTGAAAATGGATAAGTACAATACACATCAACAGATTAGGAATGAAAAGCCATATAATCATCTCAACCAGTATAGAAAGAACGTTTGTCTATATCCGAAATTTATTCTTTTTAATAATCTGATTTGTTATCCTTTGAGAATTTCATACAATGGATTTTGATAGTTTCACACACACCCCAACTCATTCCAGATCAGCCTTCACCTCCTCACCCACCCACTTTCATGTTCTTCCCTTTAAAAAAACAAAACAAAACTGTTGAGTCTGATTTCTGTTGTCCAACTACCCTTGGATGTGGGGCCTGCCCTGTACCAAGAGTCACACCATTAAAGAAAAATGACTTCTCCTTTTCCCAGCAATTATCAAACACCAACAGCTCCTCAGCTGGGGATGAGATTTCATGCCCACCTCCAGCCCTCCACCACACTCTTGTTTTGAGTTTGCAAAGGTCTTATGCAAGCTGTCGTAGTTGCTGGGAGTTCTATATGTGCAATTTTCCTGTTGTGTCTAGAAAACACTGTGTTCTTGACATCATCCACACCGCCGACTCTTACAATGCTTCGGCTCTTCTACAATGATCGCCGAGCCTTGGGGAAATGGATGACATCCAGATGTTGTATTCAGGGCTGAACACTCCACAGTCTCTTATTCTCAGCTTGTGGACCAGTTGTGTTTATCACCATCTGCTGCTACAAGAAGAAGCTTCTCTGGTGACAGTTGAGAGATGCACTGATCTCTGGGCATAGCAATATGCCATCAAGACTTGTGCTGGCTACTTCTGTGTGAACTTGACACATGCTAGAGTCATCAGAGAGGAGGGAGTCTCAGTTGAAAAAAAAAATGCTTCCATAATATCTGGCTGTAGGGCGTTTTCTTTCTTTTTTTTTTTTTCTTTCTTCCTTTTTCAGAGCTGAGGACCGAACCCGGGGCCTTGCGCTTGCTAGGCAAGCGCTCTACCACTGAGCTAAATCCCCAACCCCGGCATTTTCTTAATTAGTGATTGATGTGAGAAGGCCCAGCCTGTCTTGGGTGGGACCACCCTTGGGCTAGTTAGTCCTGGGTTTTATAAGAAAGTAGGCTGAGCAAGTCATGGGAAGCAAGCCAAGCCAGTAAGCAGCACTCCTCCATGGCCTCTGCATCAGCTCCCGCCTCCAGGATCCTGCCCTGCTTGAGTTCCTGCCCTGACTGCTTTTGATGATGAACTGTAATATGGGATTGTAACTGAAATAAACTCTTTTTCTTCAAGATGCTTTTGGTCATGGTATTTCATCGCCACAGTAGTAATCCTAACTGTCTTAGGTTTTTATTGCTGTGAAGAGACACCATGGCCATGGCAACTCTTATAAAGGAAACGTTTGATTGAGGGTGGCTCACTTACAGTTTCAGAGCTTCAGTCCATTATGATCATGAAGGGGAACATGGTAGCATGCGGGGCAGATGTGGTGCTGGAGCTGAGAGTCCTACATCTTGACTCAGAGGCAACAGGAAGTTGACTGACTGTCACACTGAGTGAAGCTTGAGAAGAAGACCGCAAAGCCCACCCCGACAGTGACAGACTTCCTCCACCAAGGCCACACCCACTCCAACAAAGCCACACCTCCTGATAGTGCCACTCCCTATGAGATTATGGGGGCTAATTACATTCAAACTACCACACTAACTAAGACAGGAGTTGTTTCAATATTATATCCAAGTTAGCAGAATAATAGAAGTAGGTTCTCCCCTAGGGACTATCTAGCCACAAGTTCTTGACCCCAATATAGTGTTCTACCCAGTGGAAGAGACCTTAGGTCCAATCAGAAAGTGGTTGGTTACTCCAATAATATCCATGCTACTATTGCACCAGTATGTAGATGTAATTCTAAATGATCTTATTAATAAAAACAAACCTGGAGCCAGGTATTGGGGTGAATGCTGGAAGAGCAGAGAAGCAGAACAAGCCACAGCTACCTCACCTCGCCAGTTCCTCAGTTGATCCTGTTTCCTCAGACTGGAAGCCTCTCAGTCCTCATCCAGAATGGATCTCAGCTGAACTGCTGCTCAAAAGCCTAAAAGCTTAACCAAGCTCTAGTTCCTGGTCCTCATGCCTAGTATACCTTTCTGCTTCCTGCCATCACTTCCTGGGTTTAAAGGTATGTGTCACCATGCCTGGCTGTTTCCAGTGTGGCTTTGAACTCACAGAGATCCGGATGGATCACTGCCTCCCAAGTGATAGGATTAAAGGCGTGTGTGCCACCGTTTTCTGGCCTCTGTATCTAGTGGCTGTTCTGTTCTCTGACTCCAGATAAGTTTATTAGGGTGCACAGTGTTTTGGGGAACACAATATCACCACACCAGGAAGCATATCTTGCCAGGCCAGTCATTATTGTAGCTCATAGAGCTCACAGCTGGGCGAGAGTGATGGTTCCTTTTCTCCTCCACTAGCATGCCCAGGACTTTCCAGCACTGTGAAAGTTATCTAGTAGGGATGAAGCTCTCAGGTCAGCACCAGCTTGGTTTCTCCATGGTGGTGTCTTCCGTGATACATCCTGTCCCGGTTAGGTTTCTATTGCTGTGATAAAATACCATGACCAAGAGAAAGGAAAGGGTTCATCTCATCTTATTCTTCCAGGTAACAGTCCATCACTGAGACTGAGGGAAATCAGCGCGGGCACTCAAGCAAGGCAGGAATTTAGAGGCAAGGACTGAGGCAGAAGCCATGGAGGAATGCTTCTTCCTAGCTTGCTCGCCATGACTTGCGTCAGCACGTTTTCTTATACCATCCAGGACGCACGCCAGCTGGGCCCACTCACAGTCAGCTGGGTCCTCCCACATCAATTATTGATCAAGAAAATGCCTCAAGGCTTGCTCACAAGCCAATCTTAGGGAAGCATTTTTTTTTTTCAATTGAAATTCCCTTCTCTCTCTGATAACTCCAGCTTGTTCCAAGTTGACAAAAAGTAGCTCATGTTTTGACTGAGAGGGAAAGCCATTTTAGAAGAACACAAAGTCTCTTCATGAAAGCTAGTGAGAAGGCTTAACTCCCCTCCAGACTGCCCCCAAAGCAATCTCCCTTCATGAGCTAAAGACCCAGCTCTGCGCATGGTATTATTACGTCTACCACAAGTGGCCATCTTGCTGCAGAACCCACTAGCCTTTATGGAGATTTCATTGAAACCTGTCAGTAACGTGTCATGGAATGTTCTTGACCCACTCTTGTTTTCAATATTCCCAGTATGCAGTCTCAACCAAGAAAAACACAATTCAAAGGTTTGAAAAACTCATAGCCGGGAAAGAAAATCAACTCAGAAAAGCCGAGAAAAAGCTCCAAGCTGATGCAATGTCCTTTGAAGAGTTCCTTCGCGAAAATGACCAGAGATCTGTAGATGCTCTTAAAATGTTAGTGTCTCCCCTCTAGCTATCCCCTCCCCCCCCACAAGTCTTTGCTTGCTTGTTTCAGTTTCTCAGAAAAATAAATAAATAAATAACAGATCCGTGTTCTTTCTCAGGGCAGCCCAAGAAACAATAAACAAACTCCAAATGACAACAGAGCTCAAGAAAGCAAGCATGGAAGTCCAAGCGATAAAGAGGTGAGGGGTGCGGTCTTTCCTCTGGAGTGTAAGTGATAAAGAGGTGAGGGGTGTGGTCTTCCTTCTGGAAGTGCAAGCCATAAGGAGGTGAAGGGTGCGGTCTTTCCTCAGCCAATTCCCACATCCCATCATGACCTCTCATGCCCAGCAAAGGCCAAGTGGGAATAACCTTACCAACCGGTAACTTAGTATGAACAGATTTTTAAAGTGAGTAACCTGTCTATCAAGCATTGTGCCCGCCTGGATTTCAGAACATGAGCCTCTCTCTCTGAAAGGCTCCCTGACTTGTAGATGCGGAAGCAGAGGAGTTCATCGAGTTCATCAAAAAGAGGCAAAAACAGCGTCAGGAGTATATAAGGGTTTTCCCTATGTACCTCCTTTTTGTTCGTTGTAAGAAACCCTTCACCCACATTTAAGCACCTCAACTGAGATGCATTTGATGGTCACCTTACATTCATCACTGGCAGTTTTTGTTTTCAAAATCCTTAGTAGAATCTCATGTCACTGTTAAATTTTTTTTTAAAGATTTATTTTTTATTATGTATACAGCATGTATGACAGCAGGCCAGAGGAGGGCACCAGATCTCATTACAGATGGTTGTGAGCCACCATGTGGTTGCTGGGAATTGAACTCAGGACCTCTGGAAGAGCAGTCAGTGCTCTTAACCTCTGAGCTATCTCTCCAACCCCACTGTTAAATTTAAGATCTAAGAAATTTAAGATCTAGCCAGGTGGTGGTGGCGCACACCTTTAATCCCAGCACTTGGGAGGCAGAGCCAGGTGAATCTTTGTGAGTTCAAGGCCAGCCTGGTCTATAGAGTGAGTTCCAGGAAAGGCTCCAAAGCTACACAGAGAAACTCTGTCTCAAAAAAACAAAAAGAAAAAGAAAAGACAAAGGAAAAAAAAAGAAATTTTAAGATCTTAAATTTAAGATTTAAGAAAATTCACAGGGGGGGGGGGGGGGGGGTCGTTCTATGACATTGTCAGTCACTCCTTCTCAAGCCTTTTATGTTCAAGGAAACTCATCTGAATGATTTTCAATATCTAAAAGGCTCTTATGACCACTGTGGGACCCGAAGGTCATAATCCAAAATATGTGTTTCAAATAGATTCAGGCTCTAATAGCCTCTTCTATTTAAAAGTCTAAGGTTGAAGGTGCTTCAAAATAGGGGACTCCCTCTCCACTTCCCCAAGTAATGAAATTCTGTACTACGCCCCCAGCATTTTTTTTCTTACTTTTAATTTCTAGATTGTGCCTCACTACATTGCCGAGGCTGGGCTTGAACTCACTCTGTAGTTCCAGCAAACCTTAAACACCTTGCTTCAGTTTCCCAACTAGCTGGGATTACAGGGGTGCACTACCAGGACCATTTAGATGATCCTCTCCATTTAATTATACATATGTATAATTATCCGTTATCCTATCCATCTGGTTCCATGTGGAACCAGAGCAGAGGTCATGGTGCTTGCATTAGTGACTATGCTCTGCATAGTGCCCAATTGGGTACCCCCCTAAGCAGCCTTGCCCACTGCTTATGTGTCTTACCATTCTAGAAGGGTGAACGAGATAATGGAGCAGACCCGTGTGTGGAATCTAGTAAAGGGGAACCCCTTCCTTTTATGGTAAGATGGCCCGAGAATGGAAAGTATTTGAAAAGGAGAAATTACTTTTTCTGGAAACTTTTCAATCACAGGCATGTGATCCCAGCCAACTTTTACCCTATGATCTTGGCACTTCTGGGAGGTAGAATGAGGGACTTCTACCAGCTCCCAGCTACTGAACATGAGGACCTGTGTACTGGCCCTTAAAGTCCACTTATACTGGGCTGAAGGAAGGCTCTAACAGACAAAGGATTGAGGCTGAGCATTTGAGATGATAAAACAGTGAGAAGGGTACTAATGAGGTTCTACATGAGGAAGACTGGCTTGGGCCTTCCTGTTCTGTTTTTAGCTCTGTTTATGGGTCTGTTGAAAATATGATTGGAATAAACCAGCCTGGAGCTGGGAAAGCACACAACTCAAATCTCTAGGTATTGTTGGTGAGAACAGAAGCATTCATCAAACATCTACCACTGATAGAGGGATGCAAGCAATCCATTTCTTTTTCCCTAAGAGGGAAATAAGAACATCTGTTGTTTAAAGATTTTTTTCATTTGTTTTTATTTTATTTTATGTGCATTGGTGTTTTGCGGTGGGTGTCAGGTCCCCTGGAACTGGAGTTACAGACAGTTGTGAGCTGCCGTGTGGGTGCTGGGAATTGAACCAAGGTCCTTTGGAAGAGCAGTCAGTGCTCTTAACCACCGCGCCATCTCTCCAGCCCCTGAAGATTTGTTTTTAACTATGTATTGTGGTAGTTTGAATGTATTCGGCCCCCATAATCACATAGGCAGTAGCACTATTTGGCGGTGTGGCTTTGATGAAGTGGGTATGGCGTTAGAGGAAGTGTGTCACTGTGGGGGCGGGCTTTGAGGTTCCTTATGCTCAGGCTATCCACAAACACACATGTCTTAGTTAGGGTTTTTGTTGCTGTGAAGAGACACCATGACCACAGCAACTCTTACAAAGGAAACATTTAATTAAGGGGGCTCACTTATAGTTTCAGAGGTTCTATCAATTATCATCATGGCGGGGAACAGGCAGAGGTGGTACGGGAGCTGGGACTGCCACACCTTGCAGGAAACAGGAAGTCGACTAACACACTGGCTGTATCCTGAGAAATCTTCTGGGAAGTGTTTCCTGAGAGCACAGAGAAGCTGTCTTCCAGAGGCAGCCATGGTTGTACCCTGCATTAGCGGCAGGACTTGGTAATGTGTAAGCATCACCCAAATGGTACTGAAGGCATGAAGGGGTCATGGAGAGCAGCTGAGACTTGGCACTGAGAGGCCAGGAGAGACCACTGGTGAAGGTGCAGCCTCAGTGGCAGTTGAAGGCCCAGGACTGAAGGAGTCATGCAGAGGAGTTGAGGCTTCGTGCCATAAAAGGAGCCTATGAGAGGCTATTGGTGAAAGTGCAGCCCAGTTGCAGCAAAGGACCCCAGCATCTTGAAGATGCCAGTACCACAGGATGACCACCAAGAACATTAGCAGCAGTAGAGGGGAAGCCAACCAGATCCTAGAAGACAAGTTCTGTGCACTGCAGAGGGCAGAGCCAGAGAAGTGACCCACGCCCTTTGGAGGAGTCTAGAAGACCTTGAGCGAATCTCAGATGACTCAACATTGAGTTCTTTACATTGTTGGAGTTTGGTTTTGCTTGGTTTAGATTGTGACGGTACCCTGGTTCTTTCCCCTTGAAGAAGGTCTTTAATTTTGATTTGTAAAGGAGCCCACAGATTGAAGACTTGAACTTTTTTTTTTTTTTTTTTTTGGTTTTTCGAGACAGGGTTTCTCTGTGTAGCTTTGCGCCTTTCCTGGAGCTCACTTGGTAGCCCAGGCTGGCCTCGAACTCACAGAGATCCGCCTGACTCTGCCTCCCGAATGCTGGGATTAAAGGCGTGCGCCACCAACGCCTGGCTGAAGACTTGAACTTTTAAAAGAGATTGGATATTGAAGTAGATTGGTACTGCCAGGAGCAGACATATCTCACTGTCATGAAAAACCTTATGCTACTAAAACATCTTAAATGCCATATTCAAGAAAGCTTGCTACAAGATATTCTAAAGAGACTGAAATTTCAATGTGTTTGAATTGTAAAGACAGTGGGACTTTTAATGTTATTTATGATTTTAATGTGAGATCTTGGGAATGAATATGAAAGGAAGGGTTATGACTTAATAGCGATGCGCTTGTGTGTCAAGTTGGCAAGGGGTCAGTTGTGCTGGCTGGTTTTGTGTGTCAACTTGACACAAGCTAGAGTCATCAGAGCGGAAGGAGCCTCCATTGAGGAAATGCCTCCATAAGATCCAGTTGTAAGAAACTTCCTCAATTAGTGATCAGTGCAGGAAGGCCCAGCCCATGGTGGGTGGTGCCATCCCTGCCCTTGTGGTCCTGGGTTCTATAAGATAGCAGACTGGGCAAGGCAAGGGCAGCAAGCCAGTAAGCAGCTCCCCTCTATGGCCTCTGCATCAGCTCCCGCCTCCAGTTCCTGTCCTGACTTCCTCCAACGATGGACTACGATCTGGAAGTGTAAGCCAATAAATAAACTCTTTCCTCTCCCACTTGCTTTTTGGTCATGGTGTTTCATCACAGCAATAGAAACCCTAACTAAGACAGAGAGACCTATTTTTAAATGCTGTACTGAGTGTGCAAGTGTGCATGCCGGGCATTCTGCATACTGCTTACATGTGTCAGGCCCTGGTGACATGGTAGCTCCCTTGCTTACCCTCACATAACCACTGTCTTTTTTTACCTTCCAATTTCCCCATATGGCTAAATTTTAATAGAATATAATGTTTTTGACAGAAATAAACCAGCAGAGCAAGCCTGTCACCAGCCCATTCTCTGTGCGCATGTCCCTGGGCCTGTTTTCATCCAAGAACAACCTCTGGGCTTCTTTCTGCTCCTATCTTTCAGAAGTGCGTAGTGTGTGGCTGTGTTTACAAGTTGTGTCACAGGTGCTGTTGTGCAAACAAATGATGGAGAGAATGCTTTCACGGCTGTGTAACCATACCCTCGTTTCTTTTGAAGTGAAATAGCAAAAACCGAATTCCTCCTCAAGGAGTACATCAAATACGGATTTTTCCTGCTGAAGTTGTCTCCGAAACACTGGCAATTGCAGCAATCACAAAAAAGAGCCCAGGCAGCAAAGAGTACCCCCGTTCTCCCGAGACTCTTAGACAGTAAGTCATGACAGGTCTTAATTCAAGCTAAGTGAAAACCCTGATTCTAGAGTGGTCTGCTCAGAGTTTGTTATTTCACAGTCAGAACTGAAAAATCAAAACTTGGACAAGGGTTCCTCTCACCTTTTTTTTTTTTTTTTTTAAGATTTATTTATTATTTTTATGTGGTGGTTTGTCTGCATATATGTTTGTGTGACAATTTCAAATCTCCTGGAACTGGAGTCACAAACAGTTGTGAGCTGCCGTGTGGGTGCTGGGAATTGAACCCAGGTCCTCTGGAAGAGCAGCCAGTGCTCTTAACTGCTGAGCCATCTCTCCAGCCCCCTCTCTTACTTTTGTTATCATATGTTATTAATTTGGAAACTCAAATTAGCTTCAGATATAAAACAACATGAGCACACAGAAAATACATTATTTATAGGTGATATGATGGTATCTCAAAAACTATTTGGTATTATTAAAGGCCTCTGTTGTAGCTGAAAGTTTTCCTGTGTCCTGCCTGGCCTGTGGTCAGGACAAATCTCTCACCCACCCGTCTCGCAGCCACTCGGACCCAAATAAACACACAGAGGCTTATATTATTTTAAAACTATGACCATGGCAGGCTTCTCACTAGCTAGCTCTTACATCTTAAATTAACCCATTTCTATAAATCTATACTTTGCCATGTGGCTTGTGGCTTACCAGTACTTTACATCTTGCTTCTCCTGGCAGTGGCTAGCAGCATCTCCTCTGCTCTCTTTCTCCTTCCTTTCTCTAGTTAGAATGCCCCACCTAACCTTATTCTGCCTCACCATTGGCCAAACAGCTTTATTTATCAACCAATCAGAGCAACACATATTCACAGCTTACAGAACATCACCCATTACTCTATAACAGGATCGATCAGTGGATACAAAGTCAATTATACATTATTAACCTAATATACTAGCTGGGATAAACTAAATTTGTTCACTGAAACTGTACAAATACTTTGAAGTCAACAAAACAACAACTTTAACGTGTGTTAGAATAGTGCTGTGCCAGTGTGAGGATGTCAGTTAAGGAGCAGAGATAGAGCCCATTATGTAAACATTTCATATCTGATCCAAACAGAACCACATCAAAACAGAAGGTTTTCTTCCCAGCAACCCTGGAGTAGCTAGGAACAGGTTCACTTCCTCTTGAAGAAAAATTCTGAAATAGCGGATAGAATAACCGATATTGGTTGCTAAGCACATCGCAGAGTCATCCCTAGGAGAGGGGGAAGTAAATTAGGTAAGCGCCAAGATTCTCAGCTGCTGCCTGAAGCATTTCCAGGAAGTCGCTGGGCAGTGGTGGCGCACGCCTTTAATCCCAGCACTCAGGAGGCAGAGGCAGGCGGATCTCTGTGAGTTCAAGGCCAGCCTAGGCTACAGATCGAGATCCAGGACAGGCACCAAAACTACACAGAGAAACCCTGTCTCCAAAAACAAACAAACAAATAAACTAACAAAAACAAGTACAGGAAGTCTAGAGGGAGCCCAGATGATCTGAACATTTATACCACAGAAATTGGCAAACTAAAGATTGGAGACTTTGTTTTGCAGGGAACCAGTTGTAAGGGGTATCAGTGATGGCACTTGATCAAAGCTCATTAAATGATGTTTAGCAAGAGAAAAAAAATAGATTGAAAGCAGCAATATGTTTTCATGTCAGTTTAAGATTTACTCATCCTAGACTTGTCTTCTAAACGGGAGATACTCAGAAGCCAGTAGGCCTCTCATATGAGTGTCAGTCGCTTCCGTGGGATTTCAGGAGCTATGATGAACTGATGTTGAAAATGGAGACCCCCTCCCCCAGGCTCCAAATGGTCTATTCTCACCTCTTCTCCCTATGTCAAAGAAGAGTCCTTGCCATCGGCCAAATAAGATCGCAGGTTACCAGATCCCCATTTGGGATCCCCATCCTACATCTCCATCATTGGAAGATGATGGTAGCTGCCTTCACACTGAGGCAAAACTCTCATTCTCAGGAATGTACCCCCCACTTCTTTCTCCCACAAACACTCACTCTTTCTCTCTTCATTTCCCATTTCTAGGATTCTCAATAGGTTCGAGTAAAAGAGACAGCAGCGCTGACTCGGACCGGGTATCTTTTTCAGAAGAGCCTAGTTCAAGAAAAGGGAGCCAAGGTGAGAGCCAAGGCCCGTGACTGCACTGACCAGAACAGCTAAGGTGGAGATGTGCTTACAAGGAAGCTCTGCTGGAAAGTGTGTGTGTGTATGGGGGTGGGGGTGATGCCCATATCACCCCTGATCCCAGGGAGTCAGCCATTCTGTTCTCTGTGACATTATCACAAAGACACATCCAAGTGGACAAGGATCTCATCCTAAATGTCCCCCCAATCCTTTGGGTCAAGGCTGCGTTCTGTAATGACAGCCCCTTACCCTAGCCTGAGACATGCATGTGTGACCAATTGAGGATGCTCGACCACAGTCAACCATGAGCATTCTCCATTACCACCCCACACCAGGGATTTGGACCTAGTGTTTTAACATTGTTTGACTTGGAAATCAACACTTAGAAACCATCAGATGCCATGAAAATATCTAGATCTCCATGTTCCCTTGAAAACCACCAGACCTGACGTCTTGGCTTTAAGGATGTTTCCTGTGGGACAGTCTTCCCTGTTAAGTGATCCTACTTCTTACCAGGTTGCCTTCTGTAGCTAAAGTTTTTCTGGTTTGGTTCAGCTCCCGCTGCCCTGCAGCCAGCCGCTTGGACCCAAATAAACACACAGACGCTTATATTATTTAAACTGTTTGGCCTAATGGCTCAGGTTTCTTGTTATCTAGTTCTTATATCTTAAATTAACCCATTTCTATTAATCTATAAGTTGCCACATGGCTCATGGCTTACCGGTACCTTACATCTTCTCATGGCAGTGGCAGCTGGCAGCGTCTCCTGACTCAGCCTTCCACTTCCCAGAATTCTCTTCTCTGCTTGTCCCACCTACCCTAGACTTCCTGCCTGGCTACTGGCCAATCAGCATTTTATTTATCAAGCAGTCAGAGCAACAGCCTTCCCGCCTGTGCCTAGCCCAATTCCGGCTGTGATCCCCAATCCAGGCTGACTCTTGGGTCCCCTTCCCCACTTGATCCTGCCACTAAGCAGCAAATGTATTTGGGGTTAGGGTAAAAGCAGCAGATTTGTCTGCCCAGAAATGGCCGTGCTCTATGAGCCTCATGCCTGTGCATTCAGTCAGATAGTTAAAAGTGAGTTTTTTGTTTTTTGTTTGTTTGTTTGTTCATATTTTAACTTATGAGCCAATTGGAGCCTACACATAGCATATTACTTTGCCCGTGGTGTGGGGTCTGTGGTAGTGTGTAGGGATGGAGGGGAGGAGGCGTGACTGCCAACGGTATCTACTGAAATGTTGAGTATAAGCGTTACTCAGTTTAAACAGCACGTCTTAAAAATGGTTTCAATAATATGTGCTCAGATACTATTCTTTTTTTTTTCTTTTTATTTATTTATTTAGTGCTGAATGCTGTTTATTGAAGGAGGGAGGAGGTCTTAAATACAGGCTTACAGCACAATGGGAGAACCCCGGAGGGCAGAAGTCCGCTACCGATGTTTTACAATCTTGCATCTAAGCTGTTAACGCCCATTATGCAGGATACACAGACAAGAATCTTCCCTTAAGCATTCAGGAGGGTGAAACCCGGCAGGGAATTAGCATAGGGAGGATATCAAGGTCAAGGTCAGCAAGCAAGGCAACAGTTACCCAAAACGGGGGCCAGGGCCCTATAGGTCCCCCTTTTATTAAAAAAATGAGCTTCTGACTTGGGTTGCGTGGGACGTCAGCAGGTCACCTTACCCATCATGGAGACGCCTGCCCAGGCCACACAGGTGCTCTGTCTTAGGTTGATGAGCGCCCCCCAGGCTTTACCCGTCTCAGATACTATTCTAAAAGTGATTACAGTGTGTACGATGAGATACTTCAACCTCCCCCTTACCCCCCCCTCCTTCCCTCCTCTTTCCTTCATCCACTTCCTATTTATTGAAGGCATACAATGGATTTCAGGCACTTTTTAAGACTTGGGGTACACAAAGACAAACGGCAGACAGTTTCTGCACCCCGGCACCGTACGGCACAATGGAGAAAATGATACAGTAGGGACAGGCAGTGAGGGCTCACTGGAAAAGGCCCAGCATGTAACCTCTACCAGGTCACAGTGGGGCTGGGTTTTGAAGAATGAGTAGGAGCCTGCCAGGTAGAAGGTGGCAAGGGTGAGGTCCACCGTGGACTCAAAGTAGAATAGGAAGGATAGCGGAGAGCCATAAGGTGTTGGTAGGTCCTGGGCAGGTGGATGAAGACTCCCAGGGCCAACACTGGCCCAGGTGCTAGTTTCGGGTGAGGGTTGGATTTCATCTTGAGTCCACAGATGCAGAGAAGTTGAGTACAAGAGACCTACGGCTGGAAGGTAGGTCTGTTCATGTTAAGAGCGGAAGTGAGTATCACTTTTGTTTTCCTCCTCGATTCTTTTAAAGCCTGTGATTAGAAATAGAGATTGCTAATACAGGAGAAACAGACCCACGCCTTGCACCGCATTTCTCTCCCTCACTTGTGACTTTCGGTCGTCAAGTCCCACGCAGCCACTGTGTTCTGGGTTGACACTTATGCCTGGAGTCCCGTTTCAGTAGAATGAAAGAGCTCCGTTTTCCATACGGTCACCATTTTGATAATAAAACTACATTTAAAAAAAAACAAAACAACAGGCATCTAGTACCTCACAAGTGACAAGGACTCATCTCTAATTGCGCTCTCCTTCTTTTCCTCTCCCATCACCCATGGCACGGACCTTACCTGGATTTTGAGCAGGAAGGGGACAGAGGAGACCTACTCTCGGCGCAGACACCAGGAAGAACTCCCTGTTCAAGTACGGCACAAACTTACTAAACTCCAATGGAAACCACGTGTGGCTTTTTAGAAAATAACTCTAGCTTTTCCTCAACACAGAGACCTCATCTCCAAGCCTGTGGTCACACACAGTGGAGTCAGTGGTGGCCAAGTCTGCACCCCTGAGGTGCCCAGAATTCTGCTCTCTTTGATTAGGACCCCAGTCACAGAAATCAGCAGATCAGTCACCCTTGGGACTCCCCCGTCTGGCTCTTCTGCTAGCCTGTGCACCTGCAGTTCCAACCTGCATTTCCCTGCTGCAGTAGGGCCATAAAGCATTCTTATTTACTCTTGTTTCTTCCCTAACTTGATTACTAATTCATTATTTCATAAATTGTTCACTGTCAACACTAGCTACCCAAGAGGTGCTTTGAGGAGATAAATGACTGTCTGGGTCAGGCATGCTAGCCTTGAGGAAGGGTTCTGAGCCAAGACTACCATGTCCATGACAATCTCTGAGGTCCACAGGGACATTTGACTTCTGAATTTCAGGGATCCTGGGGTCACCCCACTTCTGTGGCATTTAGACCTCACTATTTTTTTTATATAAATTTCATTTTTGAGGTCATTATAGATTCACATGCAGCTACTGACAGGTCCTCTTCGACCCAGTTCCTGCAACAGGAATCCTGTGCCAAACTATAGTACGGTGCCACAGCCAGGTTATCA
>CABHPQ010175007.1:0-37553 GCA_902168405.1 Peromyscus aztecus | reverse complement strand
GCTTACATACAGTGCAGATGCAATCTGGACCTACAAGTACAACCCATAACAATAAGGAAAGACAGGGCACTCCCCTTGCAAAATGTTTGAGATCACCCCTCTGAGACCAGAGTTTCATGAGGATTCAATGGGGACCCAATTCATTTTAAATGTCACATACTATGTATGAGCAAATAGAATACAGGATGAAGGTTCAGAAATCTGGGGTTATGTTCCTTATCTGTCTCTCAGTAACCTTGGCACTGACACTGGTCGTAACCATAGGTTCCTAGTTTCTACTTTTTTGTTTTGTTTTGTTTTGTTCTTGGTTTTTTTTTTTTTTTTTTTTTTTGAGACAGGGTTTTTCTGTGTTGCTTTGGAGCCTTTCCTGGAACTCACTCTGTAGCCCAGGTTGGCCTCAAACTCACAGAGATCTGCCTGCCTCTGCCTCCCGCTGGGATTAAAGGTGTGCACCACCACCGCCCGCCCGGCTTTCTACATTTCTTAACACGGGCTCAGCAAAGCTTCCTGAGTGCCTTGGGAAGCACTGCCTTCCACCCAGACGCTGTTGTGTAACAGGTTCCTCCACGACTAAGACTTTATGTCTGGGAGGGAAATATCTTAATACATGGGGTGTAAAAGGAAGGTGAAACGATGGGACATTTTAGGACAGGATTACTTACGAGGAGATAAAGCAGCAGGGTGTTCTAAGAAATGAAGTACTCCATACTGTAAAGAAGCTCATTAAGATAGGAAGTAAACAATTCAAAGCAGCTTCAGGAAGTTTCTGAAACTGACCAGATTCACGAGGCTCCTCCCTCCCAAGAGAATACAAGCAGTGAGAACTGCTCAGAGTTTCTAAGACAAGCAACACTGCTTAGAAGAGGCTCACCCCAAGCCTTCTGGAAGAGCGGGAGAGCAGCCAAATTGCCTTGACAAGGCTCAGACCAACTGAGCAACCAAGATAGGACACTGTTCAACCTGTTGAATTTCCTGCAGGCTGTACAGTGCATTCCAGGTTCCCAGCAGTGTGAGCTTTCACCTATGCTGGGGGGAGAGGCCTTTGGTCCCACCAAAGCTCCCTAAAAGTAACCCCTCATCCATATTCCTGTAAGTAACTCCAATAAAACTCATTGTTTCACCAAGTTGTATTTTGATGGTATCTGTACTTTTGTTTATCACCAGTTCCGTATCTGGGGCAAATGTTTAGTTACATCTCCCCAGGAGTAATGTCATATGGCAGATGCCTGAGGACACCATCAAGATGTCACCAGAGATTCCTACTTTTAGTAGATCCCTGTGGTGGAATCCCCCTCTTTCAAGTCTCAAGGATTTGGATCCTCTAACATACATGTATCTCCTCTGCTCATTGTTCCACAGTGTCCAGAGAATTTAGTAGGAATGCCTTACACACAAGGACAAGATGCCTTTCCTCATTTCCTCAGAAAGATCTACGGCTTCACAAGTATGAGCTTTTCAGCACAGGATCCTGGAACAAATCCCCATTCATCCCCATGTCTCTGGTACCTCTTCTCATAAACCCTTTGGATCTACAATATGGAATTCTTTCTTGTTCTGGAAGCATGTCATGATGGGCCATGGCTGGATGACTTTGCTCTCACAGCTCTTTTTGTTGGCATGACTTTTCACTTCCAGCAAATGTCTGCTTAGTCTTCAAGACAAAGCATCAAGACTGCCTTCTCTACATCTCCCTCATTTCTCTGAGCAGTTCCAACAGCTGCTTTCATCTACTCACCTCTGTATCAACAAAGGGGCAGAGTGTCACTCCACGCCCCATCACAGCCCCCTCCTGAAGCATTCCTGATCCTGCCAGGCCTCCTGAGTGCCTTGGATCTTGACTCCTTTCTTGTTTCTTTCATTCTCTATTTCCCTTCTAAGACCATCTCGCACCAGTCGCTGGATGCTGGTGTCCGTCAAGGTTTTTCTTAGGCCATTGAAAAGTAGTATAGTAATTGGTTATGTGATCTCTTGGAGATCCAGCTTATCCCTGGGCTTCAACAACCAGGTCTTCGGAAGGAAGTGCTTCTGCTTAGATGCCAAGTGTTACCCTCATCTACATGACAGCTGTCTTGCGATATGAGCCAACTCTCACAAAGTCTTCAAGTTACTCTTCTGGGTCCTCTGGAAGAGTAGCCAGTGTTCTTCACCACGGAGCAATCTTTCTTGATTCTCTGGCTCTTACACTGATTCTTCCACATCTTCCTGGATGTTTCTTGAATCTTGTGTGGGCTTGACACAGATGTTCCACAGTCACTTTTCGGCAATTTCCCAACAGTTCCCTTGATGATGGGTGAGCCACATTTGAAAGCCTTCGCACAGAGCACCGAGATTGTGGCTTTGGCCTCAGGTTTCTGTGCCTGTAACTTTGGACCTTACAACCATGTTAGAATTGCTTTGGTTCCTGCTTTTTCTAGGCCTCTGCTTTATCACGTGTTCTTATCTCCCAGCCTTATTTAAATCCTACTCAACCTTAAGATGTCTGAAAATGGTTTATTTTCTTAGAGCATCCTTTTTTTCTCAACCATTATCACAATCCCTAAGTTATAAAATAAAATAAAATATGAAATAAATGGACATATGTGGTTTTGAACAAAAATTTAATAGTATACCCACTGTTTTTAAAACAATGACAGGTTTAGATTGGCAGATGTTTGCTTGAGAAAATAACATGACAGTCTTTTTTAAAACCTTAAAATGTTAAAAAAATACCTATTTATTTTATTTTGCATGTGTGTGTTCATGCATGTACATACACACAGCATGGACCATCTATAGCGTCAACCCTATTCTTCCACCGGTTCCCAAGGATAGAACTCAAGCCATCAGGCTTGACAACGGGTACCTTTATCTGCTAGGCCATCTTCCCAATCCCAGAGATCATCTTTTCCCTCTCCATCATCAGTCTGATTTCTTATCCCCACTCCTTGGTTATCCCTACGTTCACAACTTCAGAAATGTGCCATTTTCTCTTTTTTTTTTCGGGCTCAGGCTGGACACCTTCTGAGGAGATATTCTGTGTCCTGTCAGGGGTCTGAGACACCTGGGGACCCTTCTTAGGGAACATGTGATTGATCTACATGAGTGGAGACTTTTCCTGTTATGAGCACACAGTAAGCAATGGGGGCATAGACCACAGCATGTCTTCCAAACCCCCCCTTCCCCACACATGGTTACTCTCTTCCCAAAGCATTGTTGACAGTTTCTAAGACCAGACATTGAATCATCCCCCAAATCCAAGTTCTTCTGACGAAAATAATTTCCTTGTTCAAAAAAAAAAAAAAAGCCTTCCTGCCAGGCGAACGGCACTTTCGCATTGTGCATTTGTTCTGATTTCTGCAATCCTAGACCCTTGCAGCAGAGAGAGCAAATCCTCCAGCTGTTTGATCCTCACAATCCTTCAATTATCTCTCTGCTCTCCTTCTGCTGTCACTTAGAGTAAATATGTATCTGTCCATGAAAGGCAATCCAGCTTTCTTCTAATCATGTTAGGATTCTTGGCTAAATGCCTCCCGGTCTGGGCGCATCCCTCTCGTACCACACGGCCCAGTCCCCAGGCCTTAGTCCAGGTACCGACCCCACAGAATTACGACGCCAGTCAAGATCATCTTCCACTCAGGTACCCTCCACCCTTCCTAGGAAGGCACAGGCATGCACGGCATGTTGTCATCCCCACTCAAACACAGTGGCTCTGCCAAGGTGCGAAAGGACACTTAACCTTGAGTGCTAACGGTTGGCTGCCTTTTCCTCAAGTCTTATCCAACCTTCCACCTAGAGGCATCATGCCCTCAGCACACACTGTGGCTTTCATGGGTGAACTCTTTGCAGGTAAGACCTTTTGATTTAAAACACTCTAGGACGCCTTTGCCTCTTTCCTTCCTGGATGGCTCTTGTGAAGCACCCTGGACTGGGGACTCAAGGGAAACACGAAGCTGTGAGCATGGTTTTACTCCTTCATGTGTGTGTGTGTGTATATACATGTGTGTGAGCATGTTAGTGTGTACAGGGACACATGCCTGAGTGTGAGTACACACGTATGTACTCCTATGTGGAGGTCAGGAGTCAGTCTCAGGTAGCAGTCTTGACAAAGCCTAGAACTTGACAATTACATTAGGATGGCTGACCAGCAAGCCTCATGTCTCCACCTCCCCAGCACTGGGATTGTAAACATGTGCCGCCATGTCTGGCTTCATTACATTGATTCCGGGGGATCAAACCCAGGTCCTCATACCTGCAAGCTATGCACTGTATCAGCTGAGCCATCTCCCCAGCCCACAACTTTATTTACTAATGAAGGCAAAGGACAAGAACGCCTGGGACTTGAGTCACCCAGACAATACACCTCATTCACCTCACAGTCAGCCACAAGGGCATTGTCCTCACTCAGTCCCAGGCCTCAGTCCTTCTGGATGGCAGTAGCAATCTAAGCTGCCAGGTAGTTGCCCATCCATGCAGCAACACCAGCTTTGTAAATAAGATCATATGGAGACATGCTCCAACATGCTAACATGTGCATGAGAGGGACAGCTTGGGGTCCAGCACCTCTTTTGTGACCTCCTGGGCTCAACCCAGCCCTCCTACCTTGGCTGCTTCTTTTTCTTCTTCTTTTTTTTAAATGTGTAATCCAGGCTGGCCTTGAACTCATGATCCTCCTGCTTCTACCTTCTTCAGCAAATTTTACTGGCATGCACCACCACAACCAGCTTACCTTGGCTTTTAATCTCCTTGTGGGAAAGAAACTGGTCAGAATTCCAGAATGTTCTATAAACCCTAAAAGTAGGTCAGCTTGACCTTTGTGAATGCAAACATGGATTTACTTACACGCGCGTGCACATATGCACACACACACACATGCACACATATTGTGAATTTCTAATCTGTGTTATTAAACTGAAGACAAAGAAGAAATTACATTAAAGAGAAAATCAGATTTCAAATGTCATGGTTTTCATTTCGTTGTTCTTGTTGTCTGTTTGTTTTTCTCAGGGCGGGGCATCCAGACATTGCACAGTCAGGTGACTGGAGCCAGGCTGAGGTTGCCGCAAGCTGTGAGTGTGCCTGTGGAGTTCAAGATCTGCTGGGGACCCAGACTCATCTCCACAGAAACTTGGGTTGTCACCTGCACATACCCCAGGAGCACCTGGCAAGATGGAGTGGGGATCACACAGAAGACTTCCTGGAGGGAGTGTACTCCCATCTGGGAACCGAGGGGTTTTACCGGGTCACAGCAAACGGACATCAGCAGAGGCCTTTCTCGTGGGAGACGAGCAGGCAGATCTTGGAGGGTGAGGAAGGGTGTATATGGATTATCAAACAGGCGAAGGGCTTAATTAAATTTAAATTTGAAACATCACAACACTGAGTCTGAAGGCCCCCTTTCATGAAACCCTCTCCCGTATCCCTGCTCTGCTCAGTCCTGGGCAACTTCTGACCTCAGTAAAGAGCTGTCTAACCCACAGACCTGACCCCCTCCCACCCACCCAGAGTGGCCAGAGCCTGTCTCCTTTGCCGCCCTTTGTACACCAAGAGCTGGTGATTTCTGATTTCTTTCAACCCCTCACGCGCGACTCTACTCTTTCCTTCTCTAAATGTATCCTACCTGCTTCGCTGCGTATTTGATAACCGTGGCGTGTTGGTGTGCCTTGTTCTGTGACCCTGTAGGCATTGAGTCTCCTCTGGAGCCCTGGGGAGGTCCCACAGTTCCCTAGCTGAGTGGACACTCTTGTTCATACTGCAGTTTCTTCTCCTGGGGAGTCTGAGGAAGCCATGGCAAGCTGGGCCAGGAATTCCCTTGGTTTTAGTGCAAAATATGGTCAATCTATGTGGTCTAATTGTCCAGGCTAAGTGGCTGTCTCCTGGGATGACCAAACATGCTCTTTTAGCCTAGCTAACCATACCGAGCCCCCAGGCCCCCAAGGCTCCTGTGGACGGATGGTGAAACGCCATTAGCAGAGTCACCTCCTGCCCTTTCTTCTCACCTGGGCCCTTGTCACCTGTGCCCAAACCTCTTTGTTCCCAGAGGCCCTTGCCTGTCTCTTCCAGCGCCAGCAAATGATCAGAAGGGTCAAACAGCTGCCTTCTTACTGCAGCAAGCTTTCAAGGTGAGGACTCTAAAGGGAATTTGTGAGTATACAGAAAAACAAAGTCACGTCATGCAGTATATGAGAAACACTTAAGTACTAATCATTTTCTGGCTCAGGCTCCTGACTCCACGGAAGGCTTTAACACGTGACACGGCCACCAGAACTTGACCTCTTGTCATGTCTTGTCTGGTGGTGACCACCAGAACTCATCCTCTTGTACATAGAGTGGGATGATTAGCCCCAGCCTTGCTGCCGAGGGAGAGATGAGGGACTTATTGACCGCCTGGCACTCGGCCTTACACAGACATGGGATAGAGAGCAAAGGTTGCTGTTACTGTGCCAAATGCTACATGTGACTCCAGAAACTGTCACCCCAAGCCTATCAGAGGCCCGTCAACCATCCACTGTGAGTGTGATCTTTGCTGTGGCTGTCAGAAGTGGTAGGCCTGGTGCTTAGCTTCCAGAAGCCTTAGAGAAGGGAAGGCCTGGGGAAGTTAAAGACCAGATTTTTCATGTTAAATGAATGCTGTGTGTAAAAGAGGCAATCAATCCATGCTAAAGGAAGAGCTAGCCTGCTAACAGTGGCAACTCAGAGACCATGGAGCCCTTTCCCCAAGCAGGAAGCAACAGAAAAAATGAAGAAGTTCATGGTGGACTTTGATGCTAAAAGACCACATCCCATCCTTGCCTCTGCCCGGGAAGATCCTGGTTGAAGCACCTAAGAATGGTATCTGCTTCTTGGATAATGCACACCCAGGCCACCCTCCGTGCCCCATCACTCCTTCCACAGAACTACAATTTGCCACAATTTGTGGGTAACCAGCTTTGAAATTTTAGTCAGAAATAATCATTGAATTTGAAATTGCATAAATAAAAAGGATCGTTAGTATAAAGTCATTAAAACCTCTACAAATAAAATGCAGAAAAAAAGGAAATATAAACTCCTCAGCCTCCATATATCCCTCATAGCCTGCCTCTCTCTCTCTCTCTCTCTCTCTCTCTCTCTCTCTCTCTCTCTCTCTCTTCTCTCTTTCTCTTCCTCTCTTTCTGTTTCTGTAATTCAGGACTGCCATCTCCAGGGAGCACCTATTTCTTAGCCTTATGAGTGTGGCAGAGCAGGTGTGTGTGTGTGGAGGTGGGGTGTCCACCTGGGAGAGGGCAATGGTCCCTGAAGCAGAAGCTGTGGATCCATCACCTGTAACCTGCCCCCTAAAAGGGTCTCAAAGGCTACAGTGTAGACACTGTTTACCCAGAAGGGCAGAGTATGCAGGGGAAGTGATTTTTGAAAGAAAAGGCCACCCCAGGAATGTGTCGTCCCAATTACAGTTTGGCTTTTGGTGGCACTATCTGGTGTCTGATGAAGCCAGAGAGAAAGGGTGGCCCATGTCGGCCAATTCTTTGGTGACACTGGAGAAGATAGGTCAATGGGTAGTTGTCTCCACATGGGAGGCTGCAAGGGTAAGAACAAGGCATGGAGAGCAGAATTTCAACACCGGTTTCAAAACACAGGCCACAGGGGCTCTTCTCAGACCAGCTGATTCCCCGGTGAGTCTCCAGGGGGAAGGGATTTAGAGATGAGATCTCATTACTCATTTTGCTAAAAACCCACCTGTGAACACAGAAAGCAATCAGCTCTGGGATTTGGGGGTGGGGGCGGCTGTGTGCTCAGGTGGAGATAGCTTAACCTAATCAGCCACTTGACTTCTGGGCTTCTGGAAAAAAAAAATCAGTGGAGTTCTTCTGCCACAGGAGCTGTGGATACAGAGGGAGCTTTGACCCAGGCTGGCTGGTGGTCACCCCAGATCACTTCACAATACCTGTGTGGGTGGTGAGAAACAGACTCAACGAACGCTGACTGGGTGGAGTTCAGAGGCAGGAGACCCTGGATCGATATGTGGGCCATGCCTCTGCTAGGGCTTCCTGGTGTGGGCTGGGATGTAGCTCAGTGGTACTAGCCTATCATGCATGAAGTTCTAAGTTCAATCCTTAGTAATCATAAAAAGTGAAAACTGAGGACTTCCTGACAGAGGAATTAATGAGCATTTGTCATGTGGACACCCTGACTTCGGGCGACGGTGGTGAAGTGGCTCGCTGGTGTCATCATGGTGTGGTTCCAACATGCCACTTCTAACCGTACATGACAGTGTTGTCCCTGTGATCATATTCTCAGAAGCAGTTTCTGGACTTGCCAGCTCTCCTCTCGCTGTTTATGTCCTCACCCTCACATCTTGCCCTTCCTCCATCTGTGGACAAATGACAGTCTGTTTTGATGTTGCCCTCTTTTACTGAACCTTCATTGTGGTCCCCAGTGGTCCCTCACTCTGGGCATGTGCACCCCTCTGTGATTCCCTCCTCTGCATGTCGGCTGGACATGGGAACTTAAACATGGGGGTATTCTGTCCCGGACATGATAATGGGTAGGAACTTGCCTTTGACTTGTTCTTACGTGTCCGACAAGTCCCTGGCTTGACTGGAAAAAGCAAGTTTCCATGTCAGGGGGCTCCTTGTGGAGGATGCATGGAAACTGAACCAATAGGAATTGTGGACAAGCTGCCGCACAGACTGAAATTTTGCCTTGTGTGACCATGACTCTGCTTCTTGCTTCTGGGATTTGGCAATGGCCAAGGCTGTGTGCCAGCTGGGGTGTCTTCAGCAGCCCCAGGGAGAAAAGGAAAGCACACATCCAAGTGTGTCTGCAATGGGACTTCCAGACAGGAGTAACTGGGAGCGGGCACTCTCCCCTGGACATGGGGAAGCATGCTGCCATAGACAGGGGGACCCAGTGGAGCACACAAGAGAGAACCAGGATGTTAAATGGGGTGGCTCATTGCCTCTTGGCTTTGTGTCCAGAATGCTGTGAGCAACTGTGCCCCACCCCCAAACACTCCACTAAGATCTGAGACATTGCAGGTCCAGAACCAGCTGACCGTGGACTGAAACTGTGTGCTCAAGTAACTTCTCCCCTTAAGTCTCTCACCACAGGCATTTGTCACCATGAAGGAGGGCACAATTAACATGGCTCCAGAGCAATCAATGGGCAAGTGTTGGGCTCATCCAGTCAGGAAATGAAATACGCATGAAATTCCACAAGTAGATTTTTTTTTTCATGGAGAAGAAATACGTGGGAGTGGGGAAGTGATTTAGGAATGATTCCTCAATGGCATTTTGTAGGGAGCCAAGACAACTGAAGACATGGAGAAAAAATACCACTGAAGATTGTTTTGGGTCTTTGTGTGTGTGTGTGTGTGTGTGTGTGTGTGTGTGTGTGTGTGTGTGTATACTTGTATGCATACACATGCCTGTATGCATACTAGTATAGACATTGCCTATATAGACAAATGAGCTATATAACATGTGTTTATATATGTACACAGGCCCAGGAAACAGCCTTCAGTGACATGTTCCTCCCACCTCATTCTTTGTGATCTCAGATCCATCGTTGGTCCCACATGTTGAACTGGCCAATTGGGAGAGTCCACTCTGTGTAGAAGGACCTTCTGTATCTAGGCTCAAACAAGCAAGGATCAAAAACACTTCATTGTACACCTGTATCTAACATGTTCTGACATTCTTGTTTTATTATCCCCAAAGGAAACAATATAACAATCATTTATGTGGCAGGTACACAGTGGCAGGGATGATAAGTAGATGATATGGCTTGGATGATCCAGTAGGATGGGGATAGACCTCATTCAAATACTGTGCCAGCTCATGGAAGGGGCTAAAATATGTAGATTTTGATACCTACAGGGAAGTTGTAGACTTGTCAGTCCCCTGCCACTATTTATTGTAGGGATAAGCGTATTTACCTACTTATATGAGCCTCCTTTCGGTCTCTGTCTAGTTAAATACCAACAACAAACAAGGCAGATCCTATCTGTGTGTATCACATCATATCTGTAACAGTTGACTCCAGGAAGTCCCTAAGATCACCCCTTTCCCTTGTTTACCTGCTCCATCCGAAACACCTTAACAAGTAATATGGGCTATGCCTTCCCTGAGCAAGTGATTCACAACCTCTGCTTGGCCTGTGAAGGAGACTTTGGACATTTTTTTCCTAATCACCGCCCCATGAAACAAACACTAGTAGCACAGACAGGCAGTGTCCTGCATATGCACCATCTGTATACATGTACTTCAAGCCTTGAAATGGAAAGCTCAATCCCACAAGGAAGAGTTTGGGCCCCTTTGGGGGTGTTGTTGCTCCCCCTTGCAAACACATGCTCCCTGAGGCCCAGATTTCGTGATCATTTAAGGATACTTAGGAAGTTTAAAAGTTTGTGTTGAAATAGTCACGTGGTTTACTTCACCTTGGACTAAGAAGAACCAGAGAATCCCGGGAGCTGAAGCAAGCCAGCAGCACAAGAACACAGAGAGATGTGTCTTGACATATCAGGATTTCCACTCTCCTCTCTGGCCACATCTAGGCAGCCAACGTGTGTGTGACAGCATTTCAGAGTTCTTCAGGTCTGTCCCATGCTGCCTCCCTCTGTAATTAATAGTGCTTGGGGGGTAACCGGTCTGCCCAATGGCAACCACCCAGCAGCAAGGCATCCTGAACCCCTTCCTTGCAGGAGTCTGAAAAATGGCAATGAATCAGTGTCCTAATGCCATTACCACAGTGACTCTGGACTTCTTTTGGAGGGGGAGCAGGTGTGTGTACAAAGCCAAGTGCATTTATTCTCTGTTCTGGTTAGTCTTTGTCAATTTGATACAAACCAGAGTCACCAGGGAGGAGGGAACCTTAATTGATGAATTTCTTCCATCAGTCTGGCCTGTGGGTATGTCTGGGGGGCATTTTCTTGATTGCCCAGATCGCTGTAGTAGGTGCCACCCCAGGTAAGTGGTGCTGGGCTGCATAAGAAAGCAGGCTGAGCTAACCAGGGGAAAGCAAGCCGCTGTGTTCCTTCATGATTTATGCTATACCTGCTAGGATTCTTGCCCTGGCTTCCCTCAGTGATGGACTGTGACATGGAAGTCTGAACCAAATAATCCCTTTCCTCTCCAAGGTGATTTTGGTTAGAGTTTTATCACAATAACAGGAAAACACACTAGGACATTCTCTTCAGAGTCCGGAGTCCTAGGTTCACCTAAAGATCAAAGTGCTCGTCAGGCTGTGCCCCTCCAAGAGGGTCTAGAGGAGAACCTGCGCAATGCCGTTTCCAGAATTTTCTGATTTCTCAGACTCATGACCCCTTCCATGAGGTGCATCACTCTGACCTTGACCTCTGCTCCCATTATCACCCACTCTCTGACTCTGACCTCCTCTCTCATTCCCCTCTAAGGACCTCTCTTATGACAACATTGAGGCCATCTGGGTAGCCCAGGATCATCTCCCATCTCCCAATCCAAGGTTTACATCTGAAAATTCCTTTCTCCCACGTGAGTTCACATATTCATTTGGGCCACAGACTAGAAATTGGATGTCTTTGGGTGGCGATTCTGTCTACCACACAAATCAATGCACATATGGTGTGGGTGTGATCTTTCAATTTTCTTTCACCCAAGTCTGTGCGGAGTTTAAGGAGGAAGCCTCAAATCTTCAGAACCTCCTCTAACCCATGCACATGGGAGCAGTGTACCACATTATCTACATGCTAGAATCAGTGGACACACACACACACACACACACACACACACACACACACTCTCCCCTCCCCCACCTCTCTCTCTTCCTTTCTCTCATTTCTTTTCCTCTCTTTCTCTTTCCTCTACCTTCCCCCCCTCTGTCATCTGAATAGATAGCATCATCCTTCCCAGCTTGGACTCTCATTGGTACCACTCTTTTGAAGGACTTTCTCTGTCTCCCACTCGGCTCCAGAGCTGCCCAGCCATTGGAAGGTCTTCAGCTTTCTATTTTGATCTCGCCTCACCAACCCTCTGCTGGAGCTGAAGAACTTCTCCCTCACAGAGTCCAGTCAGGCCTCACCCTTACCAAGTATGAAGTACAAGGCAGTTTGGGGACCATGAAAGCTTCATGGCATGGTCCAGATCACAGTGGTCTCTGACGTGACCAGGTTGTGAGTCAGGAAAGGCTCACATAGAAAGCTGTCGACTCCCACCTGGGAGGACACCAAGGAAGATGGACATGGAGCCAAGTGGTCAGCGGATATATGGATGATTTTTTCTCTTGAGAAGGACCAGTATTATGTGAGTGGCAGAGATTCTAACAGCATCTTGAGAAAGAGTAACTCATGTATAGTTTATTTCAGTTTTGTGTATCAGCTAGAGACAGAAAAAAATGAAGGGGGAAGCAAAGGAAGGTGTGGTGGTATTGTGTTCCCCAAATTATTGTGTATGCTAATAAACTTATCTGGGGTCAGAGAACAGGACAGCCACAATGTTAAACATGAGGATAGGCAGTGGTAGCATATGCCTTTAATCCTAGCATTCCAGAGACAGAAATCCCTCTGGATTTCTGTGAGTTCAAGGCCACATTGGAAATGGCCAGGCATGGTGACACACGCCTTTAATCCCAGAAAGCAAGCCTTAAATCCCAGGGAGTGGTGGTAGAGAGCAGAAAGGTATATAAGGCGTGAAGAAACTCGAAGCATTTTGGCCTGGTTAGGCATTTGCTCTGGAGAGGCATTTGGCCTGGAGAAGCATTTGGGCTGGTTAATCATTCAGGCTTCTAGCAGCAGTTCAGCTGAGAGTCATTCGGATATGAGGACATAGAGGCTTCCAGTCTGAGGAAGCAAGACCAGCTGAGGATCCAGCGAGGTGAGATAGCTGTGGCTTATTCTGTGTCTCTGACCTTCCAGTGTTCACCCCAATAACTGGCTTAGGTTTGATTTTATTAATAAGAACTTTTAAGATTCATGCTACAGGAAGGGGATAAGAGGGAAGGGGGGAGAGGAAAAGGGCAAGGTGGGAACAGGAGGAGAGGGGAGGGGAGGGGGTGAAAAGGAAAGGGGCAGAAAGGAAGGTGGGTGGTCGGCATCTGGCAAGGACCAAGTGCCCACAGACAGCTCTGGATCCCAGGGGTGGGATTGTTCTAGAATTCCAGTAGAGGAGACACGTGAGCCAAACTCTGGCCACGCTATTGATGCTTTTCAGTTTGTCATCCCTCCAGCCCACACCCACACCAGGGGGAAGGAGGGGGCCTGTCGCGCATTTTCGTCTGAGTTCTGGGTGGATACTTGTCAGCCACGGAGAAAAAGCCGTTTCTTTTTTCCCTGCCCTTCTCACATGCTGGGCAGGAGCCTTACATTTTCTTGGCTGTGAAGGCCCTCTGTGTTTCTTGGCAGCACAAGTTCCTGGAGCACAGCCCCTTCCTGAGTCAGAGAGCAGAAGTGAGAGCTTGCAGGCCTTGCTGGCAGTTGGGTGCCTGCTCAAGCCCTGTTCGTGGGTGGGGGTTCGCTTCCCACGCGGGGGGATTTTTGCTTCCTACTTGTCCACCTGAGGTGAACTCTTGCCTGAGTGCCCAGCAGCACATTCCTCATCCTGTTCCTGTGAGCTTTTTCTTCCTGCTCCACAGTCGGTGGAGATTACCCACGTACTCTATGGATAGTCACAGCGCTTGGGACTTTTTGGTACTGCTCCTTAGTGTCCAAACATCTTCCTCTGCCTTTCTTATATCCGACATGAGAGCTTCCTCGGTATCTTACAAGACCTGAGCCCAAGGCCATCCAATGAGGTGCCTTTATTGTTTGGCTAGAATCTACTAAATGGCACTCAGGGGGCCAAAGCCAGTGTCCTGTCGTCTCCCAGTTCACAGATTTCGTTGGTTTGTCCTCAAAGCCAGCCACGGAGATAAGAGTACCTCCCAGTCCAGCCCTGTCCCATCACAGCTTTACTATCTCCATGGAGTCATTTCACCTTTCTGAGCCTCAGTTTCTCTACCCCTGAGATGAGGTGATGTTCAGACCACATGACTTCTAAGACTCTTCAGGACTGGTGGGCTAACACCCTAGCATGCTTCTTCCCTCCTTCTGTTGGAGATCTCTCTGAGGTGGTGAGTACCCTCACTATTGCCCAGGCAGGTAGGTAAGTTTGGAGACTACAATCCTGACTCCATTGGTGTGAACTGTCTGCAGGAACCCTGGTTTGGGGCTCTTCCATGGATCAAACTCAGCCTGCTCTTTGCATGGGGCTGGTCCATTATGGTGGCCACAGCCTTGCTCTCAAATATTCTGTCCCATCACCACAGTCTCTGTCAGACCATGTCGCTTGATTTTTGATTCAGAAAATATGGTCAGCATATGGTAAGCGAATTACCACCACTGTGGGCTGCGGGACTTCTCTCGCCTCCCACGAAAGCCCTCGTCTTGCTCTCCCAGGCAGATGGGTGCCTCTGCTCTGGTTTCCTGTGCCTGTCATCACAACTCCTGTGATCTAGCATGTCCATGCCTGTGTCCTGGGATGGACATGTGACTCCCCAAGGCAGGGACAGTGTGTGTTTCATCTCTATGTTCCTGGCACCAATTCTAAAGCTCTCTACACTGAAAGCAATTTTTTCCCAAGAGTCTTTTATGTTCCACAGTAGAAGCTCTCTTGAACACTTGAAGCATACATTAAAAGTTATAATCTTTTAAAATAGAACCGGGGACATTAGTATCCAGAGAAGAAGTTATATATTTACTTTTTCCTTTTCTCACACTCCTCTCCCCCTGTTCCTTCCCCTGTCCCTCCCCTACTTCCTCTTCTCCTCTCCTCTCTACACCCCTCTTCTTCCCCCTCCCCCGTCCTGTTGTCCTTTCAGATTTCCTAAGGCTCATAGCCACATATACCAGTTACTAGAAGTGATTATTCCCTGAAGGCAGATATCTGCCATTCTGCCAGCTCGTGGCAAAGGACACAAGACACAAACTGAGAAGCCACTATCTCAGACCTCTCCCTCACTGAGGGCCGTTCCTGCAGCCATGTAACCCCTCACTCATATAAAGCAGAACTGTAAATGCTTAGTTATTTTAGGCACGTAGGAAGCAAGAAGTCCTTTTATCAGAAGAGTAGTGGGGAAAGAAATCTATCTCTATAGCCTTTAAAAATAACCTCAGCTGCCTTGTATTCGTTGCTGTTAATTGCTTTTAAGTACTCGGTCCCTCCTTCAGTTCCTGCTCCTTCCTGGTCTTTCTAGACATGAGATCCCCAATCCATTCTCTAACTGAGCTTTCACACCGATGGCCACGCTGAGCTTAATGTTGTCAGCACCTTCTAATTATTTCTGCTTTCTAGTGTGCTGTTCAAGACCTCCTAGGGCTTGACCACCATCTATCATTTGACACCTCAGCTCTTTAAAAGATCCATATGCCAACACCTTTTACTCCAGTAAGTGTAGACATACAGTCATTTCAACTATTGCTAACTCCTAAAAATAACCCAGCTCATTTATATATACTTCTGAGTCTTTGCATAAATTCTTTCTTCAACCTGGGATATGTTTCAGTCTTCAGTTACCTTAGCAACCTATCTGCCTTCTAGAATATTAGTTGATTTTTCTCTTACTATTAAGGTTTTCCTCAGTAAGTCCAGATGATGATAGTGATGATTGGCAGTGGTAATGGCAAGGAGGTTGAAGATGATGGTGGAGGTGGTGATCGTGGACATGGTATCAGATTGCAATAATGATGGTGATGATAACGATGGTAGCAATGATGATGATGATGATGATGATGATGGTAGTGGTCATGATGGTGGTTATAAGGATGGTAGTGATAATGATGAGATGGTGATGGTGGTGATGATGGTGATGATGATAAGGGTGGTGAGGGTAATGGTCTAACATGGCAATACTGGTGATTGTGATGACAGTGAGGAGTACAGAGATAACAATCAGAATGACACAGTACCCACGTGGTTGACTGGGTATCATGTACTGGGCCAGGTACTATGTGTACTTTCTCAGATATTACACTTTAAAGTGAGAAAAAACCCAACTCAGAAATATTTGGAGAATACAATTAAGCCCACAGACAAATAGTTCACCTGCCTCAAATTTGCAATCTACTTTTTATCTGACCTAAAAACTATGGCCCATATGTATAGTCCCCATTAACCTTCCGCATGGATCCTGACACTTTGTAGGTATGCAAGCAGTTTGATTCATGGTGGGCTCAAAATTGCTCTTTCACAGCACTGTAGGTGTGCCAAAAGAACCGTTTCTGGGGAAGAGCCACACCTTCTACTATAATGGTGCACGTATTTAACTCTCACTGTACTGGGGACTCCTGGGATCTCCAAGCAACAGATTTGGCCCATGCTTTCCTTCTGGCTAAAGCTTAAACAGAACCCTCTAAAAGTCAAAGCTTCCAGGATCTGGGCTGATATAGAAACCTGTAGATCTCACCAGAAGATGAAAAAACTGAGTTTGATTTAAACCAAAACAAGCCAAGCCAACCTGAAAAGAGGTACTTTTACTCTTTGGCTTAAAGAACAAATTCAACTGCGTGAGGATCTCGTCTGGACCCTGTTTGAGGTCAGCATTCAAAGATGCACAAGAAAGCAGTGTGCTGAAGATGCCTGGTGCAGAAACTGATCTGACAAAATAAACAAAACCAACAACCAACAAGAGGCTGAGCAGACCTGCCCCATCCCATTGCATAGCAGAATGCCCAATTATCCTCTAGACAGAGGAGGGCAGCTACCCCCTCTAAGGGGCTCCCCAACATCTGGAGGTGATCTATTAGCATGAAGAGGTCATGTTCATGGCTGTATCATTTATAGTCCACTACAGCTTTCCCCTGCCTCTCACTCTGGACTGAACAAGGCTCACCCAAAGTCCCAAAAGCTCTCTTCCATCTGACCTACATATCAAGTCACTCTGGCCCCTTTGGGAACACAGGCTGTTGCATATGTAAACATCCTGACTGCCTGGGTGTTGTAAGACTACCTATACAGTGCTGATGAACCTGCCAAGCTTTTCCTATGCAAGTTTCAAAGACAGTAAGTCAAAAGATGCCCGTTTACTGCCTACCATGAGCTGTCTACTTTGCTAAGAGAAGTAAAAATGCTGGACTTCTGATCTTGGAATGTAAGTAGAGCCATAGATATAAGCCAAGGTTAAGCTACGGGTAAAAACAATGGTATGTGTGTTTTAGGCTATGAGCAATATTGTGCCTCATTAGAATTTCAGAAAGAAGAAAGGCTTTGGGCAGAAGGGCTTAAGTAAGTCTTATGGACACCGAGAAGTGGAGAGAGCTGTTAATATAGAACAAAGGGGGCATGGAAGTTCAATGCTCGTATGAACAGAGAAGTGAGTAATGAAGAATCAATGGAGTCAGGAGAGAAAGGAAGTGGGGTAAGAGCGGCACAGCAAGCATCATTCGACTCTCACCCCATGGTACAGCATTTATTGCCCATGTGGCCTTCACCCTTCTAGGTATTGAAATCCTATGATATACAATGAGAAGTTTTCCATCCCGTAGCCTCAGCATCTTCTTTGGGATCAAGGTCATGGTGACCCATAACAGCTGAACAAAGAATAAAGCACAAAGTGGCTGCATGCAGGAAACGTGATCTGTGGTGCCTGTGCTACATGCATCATCTCCCCAACCCTGTTACTAATCTGAGGAGGACCAGCCCAGAGCAGTGGATGTAGCATGGATGTTGACCTTCAGCCGGCCAGCCCTTCATCCTGACTCATTCATCTGCTGTGTGTTATAGTGCGGGCAGATGATCCTTTCAGACCAGCTACTTCATTTTCCTAGAAATCTATCAGGCTACTCGGCTAAGGAAACCGTGTTGATACTGACCTTTAGTAGGCATCCTCTGGGTAGATGTGACTATGACTGCCCCCAGACTGGGTACACTGGTGCTGTGGCAGCTCCTTGTGAGAAAAGTCAGGAAAGTCATCATGGATTAGAATTTGGTTTCTAGTGCTGAGCGGAGTCCTTCATTGGAGACAATGATAATATTAATCATATTTTCCCTACATTTGCTCTCCACTAAGTGCCTAAAGTATGCCATTACCATGTAGAGTGTACTAATCTAACATGGCTTCTCATAGTCTCCTAGCATAGAAACTGAAGAATGTGGGGAGCGAGAACCAGGGCATGTCTCAAGGCCACACAGCAAAGGAATAACTCCAAAGCCCGTGCCTAGTTTTAGCATTCCCTTGTCGGCTTCCTATCCAGTCGCAATTTAGGAGACTCTCCAGAGGTCTCCAGACAGAACTCATGTCCCTAGTAGGAATGACTATTGATACCCAGCAGCTGTCCCCTGTTCCCCTGTCTCTCGGTTGCAATGAACCCTTGTGCAGGTCTGGTGCATTACCTGACCTTGTTCTGTTTGGCATGGTATCTGGCTCAAAGGAGGTACTCACAAAATCACAGAAAATCAGAACCAGTGAGTATCTCTCCATAGATGGGCAGGTACACAAATTGGCAAATTGGATGTCCAACCACACGCTGTTTTTTTTTTCTTTATCTACCCTGGCTAAATGATGTACAAGTCTCTTCCTCTCTATCCCTCACCTACTAGCCACCCTTCTGCCAAACTTCTAGGGATGCAAAGAAGGAAAGAAAACACATCCTCTTCTCTTCTGGGTGTCCGATTGAAAACGTCTCACCGAGTTTTTGTGCAGGCTTCTCTAGATGCATCCAATATGGTTAATAAACACCAGGATCCTATGTGACTGTATATAATCTGGACCATGACATAAACACAGAAGAGGAGTTTTGGGGGGTTGTGGAAGATGGTCTACAGGAAGGGTGTGAGAAGGGAACATGGTCAATTCATGGGACACATGAGTGGTCTTTCTGAAAGCCAGCACTATGTACAATAATATGAACCAATAGAAAATTGTAATGTATTTAAAAATTCAAAATTCCTTACAGTTGGGATGAAGATTTCCATAGATTTCCCAGGGATTTCCATTTGTCTGGAATAGATAATCAAAGACAGTAGGCAAGAGTGACAGCCTGCCAGGCTGTGAGGGGCAGTCCTTAGAGAAAGACTGGGTGCTGCCCCAGTCTCGGTTTGCTGTGTCACCCTAGCCACGCCCTTTATCTCTGTGGGCTCGACAGAGCTCACACCTAAGGGGGGACCAGCTTTTAACTTAGGGAATGAACGTTCTTTTGAACTATTCAAAACTGAGAGCATTGCAGGTGAGTTTATTGGTTGTGATCCAAACCGTGAATGTGCAGTCAAAATCATTTTAGAGTTTCTAACAGTAACTCTGAAACCCCACCTCTCTCTTTCCCTGTCTCTCTCGCTCTGTAGCTCTCTCTGTGTCTCTGTCTCTATGTCTTTCTTTCTCTCTCAAATAAAATGAAAAAGTGGAAGAGGGCCAGTAAGGTGGATTAGCAGGTAAAAGTACCAACTAGCAAGTCTGATGACTGGAGTTCCATGTCTGGAATCTATTTCCTGAAAGGAGTGAGTGGACTTGAATGGACTCCTGCAAGTTATCCTCTGGCCACCTCAAGTGTGTCATGGTGCATACACACACACACACACACACACACACACACACACACACACACACACACACGAGAGAGAGAGAGAGAGAGAGAGAGAGACAGAGACAGAGACAGAGACAGAGACAGAGAGAGACAGAGAGACAGAGAGACAGAGACAGAGAGACAGAGAGCAGAGAGGGGAGAGAGAGAGAGAGAGAGAGAGAGAGAGAGAGAGAGAGAGAATAAAAACTCAAACTAAAAAGTTAAAGAGGGCAGGATTGGGGATACATACATACATACATACATACATATATACATATATGTCACTGACCTAGCTTACACAAGGCCCTGGGTTCTGTTCCCAGTACCCAATATTTTTTAAAAAGAAAATTAACCAGTATTTACCCCAAATAAGAAGACTGTGTCCCTGAAGAGCATAGAGGAGGGAGAGTCCACACACACTGCAACGTTGAATTTGTAGATTCCCAAAATGACCTCAGCAGATTGAAAGCATCCGATTTATTTTCACTGGTTCAGTGAGTCAGAGCATAACCTTGTCCCAGTGGATCTGAGATATCTAAAATAATATTTCGACGATGAGGTAAGCAAGATCCCTGGGTGATGCCGTCATAGATAGTTTGCATCTTTGTATCCATTTGGTATTTTCAAGTTTTCTACAATGAAAATTAACCCCCTCCCCTCTGCTGATAAGAATGGCATAGCCTCCTCACCCCTACCCCAGACCCAAGTCATCTAGCGGCATCTCCCCCAGTTGCCAGAATGTTGTTGGAAGTTCCTGGGCAGCAGTCCCACATGAATCAGCCCGTTTCTGCTGAAAAATACGACCCAGTGTAAAAAAAACACACACAGAAAAGGTGAAGTGAACTCTTGGTTGGCCACTTTCTCTGCAGATGTTCAATCCTGCACTGATGGCCAGGACCCCTGACACAGCCTCAGCTTCTGTTCCCTCAGCTCCTGCTCCCCCGTGTGGAGTCCCCTCTTGCTCCAGCACACACATACCTGCCCACCTTGGCTGGAACAAGGATATTGGCTTCAGAGGATGGAGCTTCCATGCTGGGCATGGGCATCTACAAATAGCACTGAATGCTGTTCCCACAGGGTAACTGAAGGCTGGGGCTCTGGGGGACACAGGTCAAAGCTCTGTAGATGTGATCCCTGAGAAAGGTCACCATCCCATCTCATTCAGCCTCCTCTTCTTCCTCATGTCTGGCTCTGCCAGACTGCACTCTTTCAATGGAATGCTTGGGTTTCTGACCATTTTGTGGGATGGGGATGGAGATGAATAGGAGTAGATGAGGAAGGTAGACAAGCTGGGAGGTAGGAGATGGAGACACCAAGGTTTTTAGCATCAGAGTGACCCCAGAGACTGGGATGGGATGGAGCTTCTGATAATCATCAGCTTGGATGAAGAGACCCAGAAAGGCTCAGGTCTTGGACCCAGTACCCTTGCCAAGACCTTTCCTGAGACACTCCAGGGAGGCCTGTATGAGACAGGATTGGGTCCCACACAGCTGAGCAGAGCTGGAGTCCCTGCTGACACATTTCTGGTCTAAGCTCACTTTCCCTGCCTGGTTCCTATTAACACTGTGGGTTTCCAAGCTTTAATGGATACACTCTGGCTGCAAGTGAGGGCTGCCCAGGACCGCCGGCTGCCAACCAGGTTGCATACAAATCAGACCTTCACAGCCCAGACACTGGGTTATTTACTAACTTCTCAAAAACAATTAAGCAAAAGCAAACCCCAAAACCTTGGAAGGCAGGCGGCTGGACATATGCTCCTTTATTGAGGGACAGCAGTCAGGCAGATTGGAGGATGTGTTTGTTGGTAAACTTCGGCCTCCTTAATTCCATGCTATTAATGCTGCATTCAATGGATCCATTTAGCTGGGGATATGGTCCTTGGCACTTTCAGCATCTTTCTGGAGATGCCTTACAAAGACCAGTATCCACCTCTAAAGGAGTGGGCGGGAATGGGTACAGGAAGCAGGGCAAAGAACTGTCCTAAACTCCAGCCAAGATGGCATGGACTTGGCGTTCTGAGATCTTGGCCATGCTAGCGCTTGTCCTCACAACTGAAGGAGAAGACTCCCTGCCCTCCCTCTCCGAGGATCTCCAGCCCTTCATGGGAGTTAGCCTTCTTAAAGAGCATCTTCTCAGGTCAGACCATTGGGTACCAGGGCAGAAGATATCTGCCTAGAAGGATGATGTCTGAGAATGAGAAGTCAATAGAGCGTGGTCGTTTTGTTCAGGCCCCTTAGCATGATACAGGGATCCTATTTCTTTTTATGCAGTAAGTTTGGGACACTGTAGGTTGCCTCTGAGCCAAAACCTTTGGCATTATTACATATATTCTGCTTTCAAGGACAGGTTTAATCATCTATTTCTTTATTTGAAACATTGCATACAGTGTGCATAGCTTTTAGAAATCATGTTTACTATTGCACATGATGATAAAGGACACAGGGTTTTGGAAAACCCTGAGAAGCACAGTTCATCTCTCATAAAAGCTAGATTTTATCAGAATAAACACTAATCAATGGCCCATGGGGGCCAGGGAGATTCCTGGATGGAATAAAATGTTCCTTGAGCAACCACGAGGGCCTGAGTTCAGGTCTTCAGCATCGACATGAAAGTCATGCACAATAGCGTGTGTCTATAGACTCAGCACTGAGGAAGCAGATACAGAAGGGCTGGCTGGCAGCCAGTTTAACCAAGGCAACAAGCTCCATGTTTAGTGGAGACTCTGTCTCCAAAAATATGGTGGACACCTATTGAGGAAGACACTTGACATTGACTTCCAGACCTCCATAAATATGTGCATGCATACCTGCACAGACACACACACACACACACACACACACACACACACAGAGAGAGAGAGAGAGAGAGAGAGAGAGGCATACTGAGAGGAGAAGAAAGCCTATAGACTGGCAGACACTAAGACACTACAGAAAAGAAGTATGTGTTCTCTACACAGGGAACAACATCCCGGCCCTATGTTGGTTCAGATTATTTCTAGAAATAGCATCTTTGAGTGTTCTGAATGAGGAGCAAGAGTTTTTCAGGACTGAAACACATCAGGAAGACTTTCCCAGTCAATAGAACCATGAGTGCCAATGTCACCAGGATGGACAGGGTGCTCACCTGGGGACACGGCTGGAGAGTGAGATGTCTTCAGCATTGCACTAAGGAGGCAGCCCCTTGGCTGGGAGGAAGGGGAATCCTTGTGGCTTTAACAAGGGTGTCAGTACATCTGAGGTGTGGGTTCAGACTCTCTCTCTGGCAGCAGTGAAGAGCGTGAGGTGGAATACGAAGAGTATAGAATTAGTGAGATCAGCTAGGAGGCTCCCACTAGGAGCCTCAAGTTTGAGCAATGAACAGCATAGTGTCATGGAGCAAGTGGACAGCCCAGGGACGGGGCAGCCACCAACATGGGACATAGGGATCTAACTCGATGGGAGATGAGAGGAAGTAGGCAGTTGAAGATGACTCTTGTCTCTGCAGCCGTTGGATAATGGTGCTGGGTGCTGAGTGGAACATAGCTTCCTTCCTGCGGGATACTTCTCTCTCCCTCATCCACCCTGCCCAAGCCGTGGCTGTCAGTCACTACTGTGGCAGGGCCCAAGAAGTCATTTGTACGCTACTTGGCAATCTGGATCGCATCCACTGCTGCTTTCCTTTCATTTTGAGAATAAATGAAAAAAAAAAAAAGAAAAAAACCCAACTCCTCTGAATGCCAGATTTGTGTTCCTGTCTAAGGAGATTGTTTTTTCTTTTTTACATCTGTGTGTACATTAAACAGCACGAAGAAAGTCGCGAAACTCGAGGACTTTCCCCAAAAGTAAATCAATTTGCGGTTGAATGTGCTGTGGAATTTGTTTGCAAACCTACAAGAGCGAAGCGAGCTTAAAAAAGATGCCGTTGGATGAGACTGCAAAGTTCTGGAAAGTTCTTTGAACACATGTAAACATGATATGTGTAAGCAAATGTTTAACTCGCCTTTTTTACTTCTACAAATTATATTATGAAATCAGACGTCTGTGACTCCTTAAGAATGTCAAATCAGAGGATTCCTTCAAAACAGATAATTGCCTTGTGTTACTCAGCTTCCAGGCTCTGGGCTCAGGAAGGCTGGGTTTCCAGCTCCATCGTAACTAGGAACATGCTCCTGAAGCTGACTTCCACGGTGCAGGTGGTGGGGGCAGGGTGACCTTCGGGATCTCCATGAAGTAAGCCTGCTAGAAACAGACGACAGGACCCTTGAAGAGGAGCCCACCTCTTTTGCTTGCTCTCGCCCAGGGTACCACTGTGATAATGCTTTTCTTTCTTATCCTGCCCATGATGGGTGAGCTTGGGGCTTGCAACCATCCTAGGGAAACAGGAGCAGGATGTGCATTTTGAATCTGTCTGGTAGCCTCCTTGGCATCGCTTCAACTCTCTGATGGAAGAAGCACTCAGAATTAAACTGCCCTCCTGGTACCAAAAGGGATGGAATTCACCAGATCTGTGTTTGAGAGAGAGCCACTGACATGAAGCCCAAGGCATAGGATAAGCAGTGAGCTTCTACTTTTCCCAGCACAGTACACCACCCAGTTCTGGATCTAAGATCAGAGAGACACACTATACATGTCAATATATGTGCTCACATATGCAATTAGCTGTCGTTACCAGGCGCTTTCATTAAGGTTGCAGCCAGACCTGCAGAGAGCCCCCTCTGACAAGTGCAGGCCTTTCCAGGAGTGCACAGCCCCACTGAATATCGGGTAGCCTTTCTGCTGCTGCACCTCAAGGGCGCCTTTGGAACCCTAAAGCCCAAGCTTGACTCCTGTTTGTGCTAATAGCAGTACTTCCAGGGGAGAGAGGACCCCATAGAGCTTCATATGCTAGCAGGCATTAATTTCATTCCTTGGGTGCAAAGCAATGTCAATGGGACCATTATCACGCATATGCTCCTGCTCATGAGCCCAATTAAACCAAAGGGTTATCGTTGTCTCTCACCGTCCACAGCAGATGTGCAGATGATAGATTATGGGGGTGCAGTTTACAGTGTCATATTTTATTTATTCCCAATTTATTAGTTGCTAGTGGTAGCTCTGGAAAGGTTGTTTTACTTTGAAAACAAGCCCTCATTAAAATATAAATAAATGGAAGTCTAGTCCTAATTTTAGAAATGTAGCAGTGTAGCTGTCCTTTCTTTTTTCTTTTTTCTTTTTTTTTCAAAATCCAGAGAGGGGTTTTTACAAATCACCCTTAGAGCTGCAATAAATATCCCAGTCACCTGGGGACATCTGCCGCAGACAAATGACTCACTCCTTATCACATAGGGGTGATATTATTGGTGATAAGTTCTGAATAAGTAAACTTGGTAAGACAAAATTTCTGTCCTCAAGGGGCTTACCCTCATTGTCTGAACTCTCTCTCCTTCTCACCCCTGTCTGTCTGTCTGTCTCCCTACCCTTTCTGTCTCCACTTTTTCTCTTGGTCTCTCTCTTTCTCTTTACCCCCACTCCTTCCCTCCTCCTTCACAACACAGAGATTCAATGATGTGTTTACAAATAGCCATGGCTTATAGTTAAGGGTTTGCTGATACCCCAAGAAAGGAAGGGACTGACTCATTCAATATCACCCAGTAATTCATAGAAAAGATGGAAGAGAAGCTTGGATTGTGTGTCCTCAAATTTCTGACTCTGAGGACCTAAAGGAGGAGATGGTGAGCTGGGCTCCATCCTGCCCTGACAGCAACCAGCCCTCAGCTCAGAGAAAGCAAGTCCTAACTGGGCATCTCCTGTGTCCTGTCCACCACTCTTTCTGCTGTGGGCACAGGAGGATGGCATCTGATTTCGTGTGGCCTTCAAGGTATAACCATGACCATGTGTGGAGGAAGCATGCGACAGTTTCAGCACTGCAGTGGAGTGCTTGCCTGTCCTTAGTGACCAATTCTCCAGTTTATAAACCACAACTATTCCATGTTTCACAAGGATTAAATTGACTTTGTAGATATACAAGCATGGACTGTAGTGTTCAAGGGCAAATAGGGGTTCACCTTTCTAGCACTTGGGTTTTATTTATTTAAGATGGAAGGAGTAACACCTCCCATGAGAAGACCTTGGAGGACGAGAGGAGAGGATCCAGGAGGGCAAAGCTCCTAGCCTGTCCACGACCCTCTTCCATTAGTGACTGATGCAATGCTATTTGAGATGGAACAAAGGAACTCATGTGTCTTCTCACAGGACCATCCTATCCACAAAATTCTCTTTGTTCTGATTTTTGGAAGTTCTGATTAAGGATTCTAAAGCAAAGAAAGGAAGTATCTGGAAAAGCGTAGACCAACCACTGCCTCTCCAGTTCCCATGCCCTCTTCCACAATGACTCATAGCCTTTCAAGACTGTTGTGGAGTTAGCTGGTCCTGGAGCAACTCTTCCCAACCCAAAGGTCAGAGATATTGCACTGGGGTCTTGCCACTGGCCCAAGAAGAAGTATTTACACTATGGTAAGGGGCAGGTGGTACTATTTGAGACTGGTTCCTCCTAGAGTCAGCTGGTAGTCAACCACTGCACATCACTGCAACACACCTTCCATCTCTAGGGGAGAGGAGCTTGGGGAGTGCCAGGAGCTTTAGTGAATTCCCACACAAAGGTAACAAATCAGAATATCCTTGTTATAGTCTGAGTCTTAAAAGGAAGCTGCTTTGAACGCCTTTGGTGAATTTGCATTGTTAAGTGAGCAGATTTGAACTTCTACTGTGAAATGTCTCCTTAAAGCCATGGGCTATTGTGGGAGATTAGTTCACACTGACACTCAAACTTTAAATAACACAGTGTCCACATTCCCAACAGGTGGGGGTCAGTGGTTTTTATTCATTTGGTGGATTACAGATGTTTGTCATTGTTTAGGGGGGTTGGGTGTAAGTTGTTACTGGTTATGGTCAGGGGAAAAACTAAACAAAGGAGGTTAGAGTCAGGGATCTCTTTCTGAGAAAAAAATACATTCCCCATATAGGAATGATAGGAAAAAATGTTAGATACTGAATCTACTTTTAAACTAAAAGAGCAACCACTAGTCTTAAATATTTTACATTGGCATAGATTTTTGTATATCAATACAAATTTAAGGGTTTTTTAAATACTATGTGTGTTTCTGCTCTTGTTTAAGGTATTGTACCTATGCACTTATTTAACAATATAATGTAAATTTATAGTCCTTAAAAGTTATTATTACAGCCGGGTGGTGGTGGCGCACACCTTTAATCCCAGAACTTGGGAGGCAGAGACAGGCGGATCTCTGTGAGTTCGAGGCCAGCCTGGTCTACAAAGCGAGTTCCAGGAAAGGTGCAAAGCTACACAGAGAAACCCTGTCTCGAAAAAATCAAAAAAAAAAGTTATTATTACAAACTATTTATGATAATTAAGTAATACAGATTAGTAGTTAGTCATCTAACAATCAGATTTGTGGCCACGTTAGGTATGTTTTCAAGGTCAAACAAAAATACATTTTAGATAGATAGATGTTCTTCAAACACTTCAGAAACCTACAGAATATGACATTGAAGATGTTTTAATAACATAAGATTTTTCATGATAGTGAAATACTTCTGTTCGATGGTGGGCATCGAAGAACTCCCATATGGAGTTTGCTTTCTTTGTGGTAAAGTTAGCCACTAGGCAAATAAACTGCCCTTGCCTCCACTACTGACAACATGCTGTCTAAATTGGACAAGCAGGACACAAAAGAAGGCAACTGCTGAACTTTGCCAAGACAAGGTAGGACAGTCCTTCAAAATTTCTGCCTCACAGAAAAGTCTGTCAGATATTCTAGGCCTGTAGGCTAAAGATGGATGCCCCAACGTTACAGAAGAACCTAGATGTCTCTGTCATTTCCATAGTTTTGGAAGCTGCTTACTCTGCACTTCCTGTTTACTTGGCAATATTATATCCTTCTTGGGTCTCTGATGGAGTTGAATACTAGATAGTTATAGTAACATCTTTCCTTGTTACCAAATTCAGAAAAGAAACTCACAAAAGAAGTGTAAAGTGTATAAGGTTGAGAGACATAAAAAGATAGTGTGGGGTTGGTAATATGTTAGGATAGAAAGCAAATTAGGTACAAAACTTTGGACTCACCAAGGTAGGATGGATAATAGAATACTTTCTCTGAATTTGCCAAATGCAAGTTGACTAGACATTGTGAATGTAATTCTTACTTGATAATTGTTCTTATGATACATAGCTTTACTTTGCTAAGTTTAAAACCTTCCTTTTTTTTAGACAATACCCAATAATTGTTCTTATTGTATATAGTATTACTATGTTAGAGTTAAAAAAAAACTTTCCTTTTTATTTAGTGAAAATAGGAGAAATATTGTAGATTAATTCACAATGTCACTTCAAGACTACCAATAAAGTTAAACCTTGAATCAGAGGGTAGAGTCCACATGCAGCTAGCCAGAATAAGCCATAGAGTTTTTGGCTGACTCAGATTAGTAGATAGAGACACAAGAAGGAATAACAAGAGTCTTAGAAAGATTTCATGGGCTTTTGGATCTGAGAAGCATGGAGAGTAAGGTCAGACCATCATTCCTCTGCTGTTCTTTGGATTTATCAGTTTTCTGTCTCAATTTCTGACTCCTGAGTTGTTATTATTAGTACTAGAATAATTAAGGTAAACTCATTAATGGGCCTCTTCAACATTCTGGGACCTCAGGCTTGAGAGCAGCAGTGTAGACTACTCTTAAACTTACATAAGCCAAAGGCTCCTGGGGCTTTGCTAGCAAGACCTGTTGCTAACAGAAGCTCCTAATAGGCCCGCCAGTCAACTTCCCACTGCAACTTGAGTTTTATGACATTTTCACTCATGGCTTCAGAGGGTTCAATCCATGGTTGCTTGGTACCATGTACTTGGGAAGGACATTGACTATCAGAGGTCTCTTTTCACCTCATGGAAAACAGGAAGCAGCAGAAGGGACTGCCTCCACAGGTGTGATCCAGTGACTTACTTCCTGCAGTGAAGCTCCACCTTCCTAAGTTTATAAAGCCTCCAAAGGGGACGGAGGCACCAACAGCTGGCGACTAAGCATTCAAAACATGAGCCTGCAGAAGACATTGCATGTCCAAACATTGAGAATGTTCGGGACTGTGTTCCTTCCTGGGACAGACTGCATCTTCCATAGGAAAACTGGAAGAGGAATTTCCAAATCACTTCTGCATACAGATCAGGTGGAATCGAAGGTGGAGAAGACAGAGATATGCTGGAGTGTTGCTGTCTGCTGATCTATGGGATGTGCTTTCCTAATCACCAAAGTCATCATCAGTTGCTCCAGAGTCTTAAGACTGAGGTTGCCTTTTGTAAGTTGTAATTCTCTGAGTCAAACAAATAGCCTTGAATGGGGAGCTGAAACAAAAACACAGAAATAATATAGACACCTATTGCTTACTCAATGACATGTTAAGTAGAAACATAAAATAAGATCATTTCAGTCCCAGCCATCTTGGTTTGAGTGCTTGGGGATGGACAGCAAAGCTTCATGTAGTTTATGTTGCTGTTTCTAACAGACTTATGAACAGGGATGAAAAAATGAACTAGATCATGTCTCCTTCTGTAGAGAACCCCCCCCCCTCTCTCTCTCTCTCTCTCTCTCTCTCTCTCTCTCACACACACACACACACACACACACACACACACACACACACACACACACTTCTATAAATGACAGGATCACTAAGCTTTCTGAAACAAAAGAATGATTCGAGGGTTGTAGTCTTCAGAAAACCTTTCTTAGAATTTTCCTATGATGATAGGCCATAGCGAGGATGTGGAATGGTCCTATGGCTAGCAGAATTGTAGATTTACTTCTTTTTGTGGTATTGAGACAATGAGATGAGGATCCTGACATTAGACCATTGTGGAAGCACCTTGGTTGGGACTCCTAGGAATCATCCCTGCGCCTCAAGTATTTGCATCCTTCTCCTTCAAATTTGCATGCTAGGGTCCTACTCCCTGGTGTAATGGTCTTTGAAAGTATCCATCAGGCTTTATCCTGATGGATAAGGTTAGCATGATCATCAAAGACCTCCAGAGGCATGTATATTTGCATGCTTGGGCCCCAGTTCTTGGAATAATTTGGGAAGGATTAGAAGGTGTGGTTTTTTTGGAGGAGGTGTGTCATTGGGGGTGGGCTTTGAGGTTTCAAAAGCCCATGCCAGGCCCAGTTTCTGTCTCTCTCTGCCTCCAACTTGTGGATCAGAAGTAGGCTCTAAGCTACTGAGCTAGCACCATGCCTGCCTATTGCCGTGATCCCTCTATAGTGGTCATGGACTCAGCCTCTGAAACTGTAAGCCCCCACTAAATGCTTTCTTTCAGAAGATACCTTGGTCATGGTGTCTCTTCACAGTATTAGAACAGTAATTAAGACAGGACATGGTGAGAAGGTGCCATCCACAAACCAAGTGCAAGCTCTTGTCAGATAGTAAAGCTGCTGGAGTCTCGATCTTAGACTCCCCAGGCTCCATAGCTGTAAGAAATAAATATCTGTTGCTTCTAAGACAAACTGTTTCTGGTGTTTTGTTATAGCCTCCAGAAGAGACTCAGACATTGATATATGTACTAAATTAGCAGAGGGCTGGTAGGACGATTCACCAGGTAAAGGGAGGTGTCACCAAACCTAAAGGCCTGGGTTCTATCTCTGGGACACACCCACAGGAGAGAGACACTCCTGAACGTTGTCTTCTGACCTCCACACACATCCTGCGGCCTGTGTACACCCACACTCACACCCACCCAAACACACACAGAGTAAATAAATAGCTGCAGATGAACGGAATGAGTGGAATCATGAAACAGAGTGCCCCTCTTTCTTTTTCTTGTGGTCTTTGCTCTTACTTTTCTTCTAATAATAATGTTATTAGTTGTTCTGCTCTCCAGTCCACTAACCACAAATCACAAATCTCCCAGAATTCTCTCCTGGAGAGCTAACAGGCAGACAGAAGCCACGCCTACCCACACCGTCAAGGCCAAATTTAACAGTAGACCTTTCCAATGACTAGAGGCAAGAAGGGGTGACTGACTTTGACTCCCAGAAAGCCTAGCTTCCTTTCCTTCCTGCCCCACCCTTCTCCTTTGCAGCCCATTTTCTTAATCCCTGCTTGCACATCCATCTTCAGACACAGCTATTGGTCCCATGAGCTGATGAGGCCTAGCCAGAGGGTCAGCTCTGCCGCGAGAGCCCAGGCATTCCCAGTGCTATAAGAAGAACTCTGTGGCTTGGTTCTGCTGAGGCGATATTGCTCAACAGTTAGTGTAATCGTATTACAAGCGCTTGTGCTAAAATCATATGCGGAAAGAAAATCACTCTGAACAGCAGCACCAGGAAGCAACAAAGAAAGGTTCATGAGTTGTCAAAAGCCATGAGGAAATCTGGGTAGTGAAAACTACTGACAGGCGGACACACACACACACACACACACACACACACACACACACATACACACACACTGAGAGAGAGAGAGAGAGAGAGAGAGAGAGAGAGAGAGAGAGAGAGAGAGAACCCACAATGTACAGAGGACAGTTGTGAACAAGCTCAAGGGGTGTCGAAGACTGAGTCTTTGCCTGTGTGTGTGTCACAGGCTTCTTGGCAATGTCAGGACAGCATTGTCGGGGGATGGCCACCTCAGCCTTTGCCTAGACAACTGGGGTAAAGCCACATTCAGCTTGATGGATTGGGATACTGTGTAATTATTTATTAGCTAGACTTTCGCCAGACTAGACCTGGCAGATAGCCCCTTGCAAGTCCATGGCTTTTTTGGTGTGGTCTGGGTTTGCCTTGGCAGCAGAGGTTGCTGTTTCATCCCTCCTGTGGTTGGGATTAAGTCTATCAAAACTTAGAGAGTTCTTATAATGTCAGGCAGGCAGATGAAAAATCAGCCTCCAGCAATGGCCCTTCTCTCCCTCCCTCGTACAAAGGAAAATCAAACTTTTTTTTAAAAAGGTTTTTTTTTTTTAAATTTTACTTTATTTTTAAGTGTGGATACCTGGAACCAACTTCAAACACTTTGAGATGGACGGTTTTTCCTGCAGGACGTGCACATAAACCTGAAACCCTGCCTGGGTTTTCCATTTCCTCTCCAGAGCAGACATTGTCCGGGGGCCAGGAGAGGCTCAGTAGCAAACCATGGTTTGGGTGGTACCCAGCGAACAAGGAAGGGTCTCAAGGCCTCAAGCTAACCTAAGACTTGCAAGAGACACGTGCTGGAAGCGGCTGCCGCAGCTCCAAAGGGTGATGGAAAAGTCCTCTGTGGGTTGTTTGTTCTATTTTCTAATTGGTGGGGCAATGTCCTTTATTCTGTCCATCTTTCCATCTGTGACTGATTACAGTTTGCTTCTTCCAGCGTGGCTTGAAAGGGGAAGACCAATGTCAGAACAAACTGCCTGAGACCGCCTGGACCCCTGCAGGGAAGGGGGCAGCCCTTGGCTGAGGAAAACAGGCCTGATGTTAATTAAAGCCTGAGCGTGTTTTCCAACACAGCACATTTTGGAGAGATCACTCTGGAGAGATCGCTTCTACTGTGAGCAATGCCATCCTTTGCAAACACTTTTCATTTTATTATTATTATTACTATTATTATTATTATTATTATTATTATTATTTTGTCCAGAGTGCTCTTGTTATCCTGTCCATGTTTGTTTGCTTAGAGACAGGTTCTCATGTAGTCCAGGCTGGCCTTGAATGTACTTTGTAGCCAAGACTGACCCTGAACTCCTGACCCCCGACCTTGTAGGCATTGAGATTATAGGAGTGCACCACACCCAGACCATCTTCTTTTTTGACCTTGGCAGAAGCAAGGTCAAACAAGTGGAAGGCGAAATGAAAACAAAAAGGAAAAGAAAATGGGAGAGTTCCCTTAGCACACCAGGATGAATGGGTTCGATCTCTTGAGTTCTCTTCTTTCTGTTTCTAAAAATCATCTATAAATCCCCCACACACTGTCACTAAAAGGATATTTGCACTCTTGTTTCATTTTCCTCTCTACCTACATTATTTTGCATTTAGAGTTTTGGTAGCTGGCCACTTAGGGCGGTCCATCTCTCTGACTCCATCATGTGGGCCGGTGTGGGCTTTCACAAGGACTTAAATTCTCGTCTGGGATGCTGCAGACTCCACACAAGCAGAGTATGGCTCAGTGCGCCGGTTTGAGAAGAACACCATATTTGTGGCAACTGCTTTCTGGATTTTATTATTTCTTCTCCCGTTGTACATTTCTCAGTATTTGGTCTGGCTTATGTTTAGAAAAAAAAAAGTAGTGATTTCCTCTTAAATGATGTAATTTTATGAAAGACCAAAGCCTTTGCAAAGTTGAATTTAGCAAGGGGAATTCCCGGTATTTATATGCGTGTTAACAGGAATATAAAAAGGACTCCAATTCTCCCACCAGGCAACTGCAACTTGTCACTTTTTATATATTTTCTTTCTTACCTACTTCTATCACCCCCTCTTTTCTTTCTTTCTTTTTTTTTTTTACAGATATTTTAAAGGTGTTTTCAAAGTGTTGGAGTCTGGGTTCAGAGTGGTATGAATAGAGGCTATGGAGAACAAGCCTTGACTTTGTAACATGGAATGATGACAGACTGTGAGACAGACAGGAGTTGAGCTTTGAAGCAGAGGCCACAGTGGGTTTCCAGGACCAAGGAGAGCCTTCACATTGCCTTGGACAATGTCCAGCGGAGGAATGACAGATCATGGGTGATCCTCCGGAGGAACTGGTATCCTTCCAAAGTCATGAGAAATGAGTCATGATGGTGCCCAGGTGGTCAGGATGAGAATGGTGACCTTGTTGCTGAAGCTCTGACATAGACAATGAGAGGAAGCCTGCTGGGCTCCTGAGCATGGAGCAACCTCATAGGACTCTGAGGCATCTTAGTAGGGGCCAGGGATGAAGCCTTTACAGATGTCTTGCTGAAGAGTCGGATTGTATTCTTTACAGCAGGGCACCATCTTTAGTTTTAAAGAAAGCAAAGAAGACCCTTGTGGTTACACATTGCATCCACCCACATCTACTTGACCTGGTTGTTCAGGTTTGAATTCTGCTGCAACTCTTGGTGAATGGCATGGCCTTAGGCAAGTCCTATGCCATCAACATGTGAATGAAACTTTGCATGGCGCCATGAGTGTGCTCTTCTCTCCAGGTATCAAAGTGGTCAAGCCCTAAATGGGCAGAAGGTTACCAACCCTGGAGCCATGCTAGGAGGACAACAGGGGTGTGGTGTCAGCAAGACCAACTCTTGGCATTTTCTTTAGGCACTAAGCAGCACTAGAGTGGTAGCATGTGGTTTTCCCACATGGACCTTGCCTCAACTGTCTGACTAGGTTTATTGGAATTCTCACAGGTGGCCACAGAGACCAGATGAAATTAAGAACCAGTCATTTTGGCTACTGTGAGTGCTGGCACAGCTTGGGGCCTTTAGGTTACAGGACTCTTCTCCCTGGTGCTGGGGATTGATGCCAAGTAAGTACAACTATTCTGTTTTGGACTCTTGAGAAGATTAGGTACCAAAAGTGCTGAACATGTGTTGGGAGTAGAGACTTGTAGGGACAAGTAGACTTGTCGTGGAAAATGACCACAAAAATGTGTTTGATTGTGCATCTCAGTGTGACTCCAGAGATGTTCTCAGGAGCCTGGGTGAGTTGCTTATAGAAACCAACATTGACAGGAGTTAAGAAAACCTTGGGAATGCATTGAAAAGTCAGCTATAAGAAACCTGGAGAGCAGAGGGGATGATCTCAGAAAGCAGATGGCCAATTCACATACACTACAGGGAAAGCAAGCAGACAGGACACTTTAAGATGCAAGAAAGTCTCTTGGGAACAAAATATATCGCCTTCCATTGGAAAGCCAGGCCATCTCCAGGAAGTGGGCACTGTGTCAGCACAGAGCTATGGGCATCTGCTCCTGTCAGTCTCAAACTTCAAAACAAACACAACATCCTCTAGACATAGAGAAGGAAAACATTCAAATTCATCACAGGGCAGTGAACCTTTGAGTCAAGATCTTGAGAACAAGGAAGCAGGCCAACAGCGACCTTCTTCAACAAGAGAAATACAGTACCTGGTGTAAAACTCCATCCATTAATCAAATACAAAAGTGAATTAAATACATTTTCAGACATATGCAAGTCCTAAGTATGTATATCCCATGGACTGATGCCTTAGGAAGTTTCTAGAAATTGCTTTCTAATGCAATAAGGTGATAAAGCAATGTAAGAGGCGATGGATGTTGCTAGAGTTTTCCTGCCTGGCCCACGGTCAGGATAAATCTCTTTCACCTGCCAGTCCCACAGCCGCTCAGACCCAAGCAAGTAAACACAGAGACTTATATTGTTTACAAACTGTATGGCCGTGGCAGGCTTCTTGCTAACTGTCCTTATAGCTTAAATTAATCCATTTCCATAAATCTATACCTTGCCACATGGCTCGTGGCTTACCGGCATCTTCACATGCTGCTTGTCCTGGCGGTGGCTGGCAGAGACTCCCTCCGCCTTCCTGTTCTTTTAATTCTCTCTGTTAGTCCCGCCTATACTTCCTGCCTAGCCACTGGCCAATCAGTATTTTATTAGCAACACATTTGCCATACAGAACATCCCACAGCAGATGGATAGTTACTAACAGGAGAATGACGAAGTGAAGAGAAACTTCGGGCCAAGAGTGAAGTAAAAAATTCTGAGGTCAAATCTGAGCACCCGGGCAGCTGGGAGACTGAGGAACACAGAGGAATTTCCACTGGGTACCAAGTGCCAGTGTTTGGCTGTTGTGTGAGTCATCTTACGATTGTTCAAAAATTAAAGAATTAAAAAAATGAATCAGCAGTAACTATATAGAAAAATTAAGCAAGCCAATTAACAATAATAGTTATTAACTCCAGGGGAAATAACTTCACCATCAAGAATGTTAATTATAGAGTGTTTCCAAGCTCAATGCACTATGGGGTTCAATATTTAACTTTTTCAAACACTTCTGACTTATGAAAGAAAAAAGGAAAAGCTGTCTTAAAACCACATAGAAGGTGTGTGTGTGTGTGTGTGTGTGTGTGTTAAAAGAAATCTAAACCAGCTTCTTCCATGGCAGGAAATGCTATTGCCTGGTCTATAGAGCATGATCCAGAGCAAGATCCAAAATTACACAGAGAAACCCTGTCTCAAAAAACTAACAAAAGAGAAAGAGAAAAGGAAACGCTGTTGAAGAGAGAAAATCAATATACTATTGTATTTTAAATATTTTTTTGGTTTTTATTTTATGAGCCTGGGTGTATTCCTGAACCCCTTGTGTATGCAGGTGACTTCAGAGGACAGAAGTTTGTGTCATACCTCCTGGTACTGGAGTTACAGGTGGGCTGTGAGACATCCAGTGTGGGTACTGGAACTGAACCTGGGTCTTCTGCAGGGCTGACAAGTACACCTAACTGCCCAGCCATCTCTCTACCCCCCCCAACAGTATACTCCTCTGCAGTATAACTAGACTGACAGAAAATCGCAAACAAATATCAAAACTTGCTGCCACTTCAGCTTTCTGCAAGTAGGAATCTGGGGGGTGGATCGGATAGACGAAAGAGCTCTCACTTTATCATAATTATTGTGCTAGCATTTGATTGTATCCATAATTCATCTGCCACTTTTATAAAAATTTCAGAAATTCAAACAAACAGATACCATGGTTTGACAGCATGGATGTTGACCCCTTAACAGTCATAGGAGGTACCTGAATGACATGCTCATACTTGAAGAAGAAAATGAGGCCATAATCTGAAGGGAATAACAAAAGAAAAACTGATTGATTTCCATGCACTGAGTCACAGTGGTAAGTTAGATAATATATTGATTCATTATCTTATACAACCCCCAAACCAGCAGAACATTCATTACTAACTCCCCCAAATGAAGCCAAGGAAGGCTAAACCACACATCTTACAGATAGGCAAGGCAGCATGGGGACCCAGATGTGACTCTTCTCCATGCCTGTTACTGTAGCCTGCACTGACTTTGGGGTTTAGTGCTGGCTGTTTAAAGGGTGGGCCATAACTGAATATGAAAAATCCCATATAAAGAGGTCCAGTTTATACTCTTAGAAGGTCTCTCCTCATTGCTTCTCTCATCCTGGGCTGCACCCAGAGTGATTCTAAATGGGCACTAGAAATGATAGGATAAAAGGGTAGATTATTGAATATACTTTTAAACTAAAAGAACAACTAGTCCTAAATATTTTACACTGGTATGGATTTTTGTATGTTGATACAAATTTAAGGTTATTTTTACTATACTATATATATGTTTCTACTCTTGTTTAAGGTATTTTTGCATATTGATACAAATTTAAGGTTATTTGTGTTAGAACACACTGTACATATGCTTCTACTCTTGTTTAAGGTATTATACCTATGCAACTCATTTAACAATGTAATGTAAATTCTAGTCCTTGAATGCTACTATTACAAACTATTTAGGATGATGAAGAAGTGCAGGTTAGTAGTTAGTCACCTATAACAATCAAATTTGTAGTCATATTAGGTATGTTTTGAAGGTCAAACAGAGATAAATTTTAGACAGATAGATTATCTTCCAACACTTCAGATAAACAGAGATATATTTTAGATAGGTTATCTTCCAACACTTTAGAGACCTATAGAATATGGCATTTAAGATGTTTTAATAATGTAAGGCTTTTCATGACAGTGAGACATGTCTGCTCCTGGCAGCAACAATTTATTTCAAAAGAAGATAATGGTCATCAAGAACCTCCATATGGATTTTGCTTTCAATGTGGCAAAGCTAGCCATTTGGACAAGAAACTGACCAAGTTGCTGACAGTATGTTGTCCAAATTGGACAAACAAGACACAAAAGAAGGCAACTGCCAAACATTGCCAAGACAAGGTAGGACAGTCCTTCATAATTCCTGATTCCCAGAAAAATCTGTCAGATATTCTAGGCCTGTAGGTCGAAGAGGAATGCCCCAACATTGCAGAGTAACCTTGGGGTGACTCTCCAGGCACCCAGATGTCTCTGTCATTTCTTAGTTTTGGAAGTTACTTGCTCTGTTCTTCCTATTTACTTGGGTAATATTATATCCTTCTGGAGT
>CABHPQ010175006.1:31590-44332 GCA_902168405.1 Peromyscus aztecus | reverse complement strand
GTTGACTAAAGCCGGGTGCTAAAATTGTTCGGTTATGGCTTCTAAGGTGAAACCTGCTGATACTGGGAAGGGCCACCTCAAACACCTCTCTCCCCTGCTGTTGCTGTCACAGCTTTCTGAAGGTGACCCCTCTTTCCTCTATCCTGGGAGGAAATTCAGAATTCCAGTTCCTATGGATCAGCTGCATACAACATCTTCCCTGTATTCGGCCTGGTGACACATATCAAAGCTCCCAACAGAGTGAAAATGGGATGTCACGCCACGGGAGGGACAGCTTCTTCCATGAGAACCCAGTGTTCAAGGGCTCACTCCTACCGCAGGTAAAAAGCATACCTAAGCAGTGACATTACCTATGTGGCACTTTACTGCTTTGAGTGTCACGATCTCACTGCTTGAACATTGCGCTTTGACTGGTTCACTCTGAGTACTCAGTAAATCTCTGTTGGGTAAATGAACATGAGCAGAGAGTGTCAGTGCTATCCTGGCCAAAGTGCCCTGTGCCTGGACTGGAGAGGCCTCTGCATCTCTAATCCATAGACGATGACAAGGCTCATTTCCTCACTTCCCTCATCTGCTCCTGTGCTTGGAGGGTTAAATGGCAAGCCACTGTTTATTGCTGCTGATCAGGGATTAAAGAGAGGAGGACTCTGACAATAGAAAAGGCTTCCTTCTTTGAAATGGAGGTACATTTGGTGTCACTGACTGGAACAAGACCAATTCAGAGAACAGAAGCCAGAAACCTGAGCTATGAAAAAGACCCCACAGAGCACGATGGCAATCCACTGCAGTGGCAGGGAAAGCATCAGAGGTTTCTTTCTGTTCACTGTATCTCAAGTAGAGGATTACTAAGAACCAAGGGCCAAAGCGTGCTAACATCATGCAGAGCAAGCTCTCAGCATAAACTAGGAGCTAGCTGATGGGGTATGCTGACCCAGGAAGTACAGGATGTGGCTCTCTCCAAGCAAGCAGGCATTCATGGGTCTAGATGAGCCACAGGGATGAGGCCAGCTCTCTAGGGAAAGTGCACATGATCCTGGCCTGCAAAGGGGACTCTCAAGAGTATGCCCTTCAAGTCTACAGCAGTCAACACCCAGAGAACAGGCTTAACCATGGCCCATTGTCTCACAGTATGTCCCCCTGGGATTCGCCCAGGGCCAGGATAAGGGAAGAGCTCTCACAGCTGTTGGCTGGTTGCTTCAGCAGAAGTTAGGAACCGGGGGATTCTGCTGGACAAGATGGGTATAAAATCTAGCTAAGAGCATCTTATTAAGTTAAGGGATAACTTCCAATACTCAAGTGCTGGGGAATGGGGGAACAAACAAAACTAAACCCAAATTTGCTTTCTTATGTCTTGGTCCCACAAGAAACACTCAGCTGTCTCTTTAAACCCACCACTAGGAGGTGCACAAGTATAGCAGGTAGGCAATCTGAATGTCATTTGAACCATCAATTCCTACAGGGATGGATGGCATTTCTATCCCCTGGTGACAGCCACTGAATCCTGGGACACCCACAGCAAACTAAGCAGAACATAGAAGATCTTTCTGTTGGTGCAAGATGCTAAGCTATTCCCCCAGGTGGCAATACCATTGCCCCATGTTCCCATAAACTGCTGGTTTTATTATAACAATGAGGCTCTTTTGTAATCCAAGAGCTGGAACTGCAGGCCTTTGGAATGGAGCAACATTCAGCAAGAGATTAGAATGCTCATTTTGTTCCCATGAATACCAAACACTACTCTAGCAGAGTGAGCTAACTGGTGGGCACTGGAGCTGGGGATGAGAAGTGGAGAGGAGGGACTTATACAGAAAGACAGTATGGAGGGCTGAGAGGCAGTACTCTCCAAGAAACACTCCCATTTCCTATCATTGCCTCCACTGCCTCCAGCACAGTTTTGTGTCTTTGGAAGACACGTTTTCCCCCTGTCTCAACAAGGCTTTCCACTTAGACCTTGTCTCCTCCCAAACTCTCCCCTCACGAAGGGGAGGTGCTCGGTCTATATTCTCACTTACATTAGAATTGTATCCCACCTTCACTGATAACCTGTCTTTTCTTTAAATGAGAAAAATCTAGTCAGTCTTGCCTCTGGACTAGAAGCATCCTGGGGCCACGGGCTCCTCCTCCAGGTGTCATTGCACCTTGTGGTACCCAGCAGAGCCTGATGGCAACAAGTGGGAGGTGTGAACTGCTTGACTTTGTTCACACTGATGGCGGTGATGCTTCAGTTAAGTACCTTTTCTCCTACCATAAAAATGTAGTAAGTGCTCTATACACTAAAGTGACTATGTGAAGAAGGGGTCAAACAGCAATTTCTGATTATTTTTAAGGAAAGAAGGGGGAGGGAGTGAGCAAACTCTTTGAGCTCTTACTTGATAATGGGGGAAATTGAAGGAGAAACCAAAACAAACAAAAAAGTAACACCTACTTTTAGTAGACGTCTGACATAGGGAGTTTGTACACCTGAAAACATATGTATAAACTGATGTGGTGGTAGGGGAAAAGAACATGCATGAGCATGTGTATGCTACACACATACACACACACACACACACATCTGGAGATGAATAACAGTAACAGAAAAAGGGAGTGAGGAGACTAGATAGGAGATTTAAAAAAAAAATCATCTACTTTCCCAGGCAATTAAATAAATTTGAAATAATGGCCACAAGCCTAGAATGAAGACCTATGTGTCCTTGCTAGCAAAGAATAAGAGCTTGCAATAGCATCTGTGACAGCAAGTGGTGGTCTGGCACACTCGCCTCCTGAGAACAGGAGGAATGTCTGCATTCATGTACTCAGGCCTGTCCTGGACTCCCAGGAGACCAGAAACTCCTTAGGGAGGCAGAACCCATACTGGTTTCTTAAGCAAGTGCTAGTGACGAGTGACATTCTGCGCAAGTACAGCAGGTACTCAGCACCAACTGACAAATGGCTAACCAAATTCAGAGGCTCCAGGTGGGAAAGCTTTAACCTAGAACCAACAAGTTCTTTTTCATTAGGCCTTAAAAATTGACTTTAAAAAGAAAGAAAATTATCAAACCCCCCACATACTCCAGAGATTCAACTGAGAGTCAATTCTGAAGCTAAGTGAAACCTTGCCTTGTTAGAAATCCTGGCTTGGATAAAAATCCCACAGAAGTCTTCTTGGTTGATTAACCGAACTGCTCTTAACAAGTACATGCATAAAGAAGCCCTGGTATACACAATGGATGTTTAACTCAGCCATAAAGAATGAAATTATGTTATTGTAGGAAAATGGATGGAACTGGATTATCATCATGTCAAGCAAGAGAAACTCAACTCAGGACAAAAGCTGTTATGAGGCACTTAGGTCCATTAACCAGCTGCCTCAGTTTCCCTGTACTCTGAAGAAATGAGGAAACTGAAAATGGGTTTATTTACACTTTGGTCCAATGCGTGTGTGTGTGTGTGTGTGTGTGTGTGTGTGTGTGTGTGTGTGTGTGTCTGGGTCTAATGTCCTCCCTACCACGCCTGGAGCCACCGTACAATTATTACAAAGCCATTAGCCAAAGGCTACAACATATGCAAATTTAGCTGTGTAACAAATTAACAAGCCCTTTCCTGGGGGGAAAGAGGGACTCCACATAAAATACTCTCAGAGAGTATTTTATTCAAGTACAGATTAGGAAAGTGGGGTCTTCAATATCACTCATTTTTTTAAAAGATAGAGTCTCGGGTTGTGTGGGCCCATTTTAGGGCTTGCAGAGTTTTCTATTCGTGGGTCCATTCCTATCGTAGGTAAAAGAGGTTTTGTGTAGTGGACTTTGGAGCCTTTAGTATCTTTTCTTTGGAGGGCAGCTCCAAGTTACAACTCCATTATGCCTGTTAAACGTACCAATTTTGCAAGTTTAAAAAGGAGGTACACTGATTAAAAAAAAAAGGAGGGGCATAAGAGTTCCTCTTTAGAACACCCTTGCTTCAGGGCTTCAGTGTAGGTGATATGGGTATAGTATCATGTTTTATCTACCAAGAATCTAGACATATAACAATAAACAAAGACTGTAAGAATAGAAAAAGCAAAAAGGAAGGACTATTTGGGAAGAGGAAGGGACCAGCTAGAGCAGGGAAGGATAAGAAAGAGTAATCAAAATTGGGGGTGACTATGATCAAAATATGTTAGATACTCCTTTGAAAAAGTATTAATGGAGCAGGGCATGTTGGTGTACACCTATAACCCCAGCCCTTGAGACAGAGGCAAAGGCAGAGGCAGGAGGATCTCATAGCCAGTCTAAACTACACATAGAGTTTTGTTTTAACCTACATTCTCTCCCCTGCCCCAAAGGGAAATACCATAATTATTTTGTATAACTAATATATGCTAATAAAGAAAATGAATAGTGAGGAGGACTCTTCCATTTTTCCCTCTTCTGGGCTTCCATGACCAGATTGACAGACTGCCTGTGAGTGTAAAGCACTAGAGAATCAGCTAAGGTCAGGACAGAGATGGCAATGAGGCTTTGTGCAGTGGACTTTGGAGCAGAGCCCCCAAACTGGTCATTATGTTCCAGGCCTGTCTCTGACGTAAGTCCCATCACTCCTGCTCACACCTTCCCATCTACCAAACGATTCTATTGTTTGGTTGCAGGTTCGGGTCTGCCCTCCCTCCTCCTGGGTTCGGCACCATCACGGAAGGCCATTCCCCATTCCCTGATTGCTCCGCTTGGCAGGGAATATGGGACAGAGGGAGTGGATGCCACTGGGAGTTTTCCTTTCCCTGTAAGCATTGTGTTCAATATGGACAGATACTTTGTGTAGCCTCTGTGTTCTGCATTAACCCCAGGGCAGAATCATTAGTGATTAGGTTTTTCTATGGAAACAGCAAAGCACAGGAGAGAAAGTAAACTCCCAGTGGAAGATCAAATATGCTAAGGGTGGGCATCTTAAGGTACTATTCAAAAACAATATGGGAAATGGCAGAACCGTATTTCCTCTGTTCCTCTAAAGGGAAGTTCAGGAAAAGGTCAGAAGGAGAACAATGCAGGCCATCTATCATACAGCCTCTCCTCTAGAAAGGTTCTGTACACACTGCAGCCTCATTTCTCAATTCTATAATTACCGCCCCCCCCCCCCACACCACAGATTGCATGCCCACCATGGCCTTATGAATTATACATTTCATTTCCATTTACTAACACTGGGACTTGGTGGCCACTGCCAGGGTGGGCGGCTTCAGGGACGGCCCATCTAATGTTCCCTCAGGTATACATACAAATGTTACAGGGCCCATACAATGTAGCTAGTGGTGACCTTCAATTCTCAGGTCACCTTTGGTTTTGTTTACTGAACAAACAAGAACTGGCTACCAGTTGAGGGGTTCCCTAGGGGGAAATTATATTGGGGCACCTTTCCTTCCCCTTAGCATTTTTATTCAAACTAAATCTTGTTTAAATGAATACAAAGGGTGGTCTGGAAAGACTATAGCTGTATGGGGCCTGAAGTGTACGTGTTTGAGAGCATCAGCAACACCCACTTGTCTTGCTCTTTGAGTTAGTGTGTGGATAGAAAGGGAGTACCAGAAATGGATACCATGGTAGAAACTGGGGGAGCCCCACTCCTTCAATTAACTGACATGAGATGGCAGTGCGGCTTTGGGTAGTGGACTTTGGAGCAGGGCCCCCAAACCGGCCATTATTCTCCAGGCTTACATCACTGTCTGTGACGTAAGTCCCCATCACTCCTGCTTACACCTTCCCATCTACTTGAAAAAGAAAACCAAACCAACCAACAACCAGTGGGCTCAGCAGAAGTGGCATCCTTGGTAACTGAGAGAACATGCCCACAAAGAATATTCAAGGAATACCCCATAGAGCAGACGGGGTGGCTAATTAGCACTCCCTCTGGGAGCACAGGGCACGCCTCAATCTATCACTCTAAGTCAGTGGTTCTCAACCTGTGAGTCTTAAGTCCTTTAGGGTCGAGTGACCCTTTCACAGGGATCCCCTAAGACTATTGGAAAACACAGATATTTACAATTCCTAACAGTAGCAAAATTACAGTTATGAAGTAGCAACAAAAATAATTTTATGGTTGGGGATCACCACAACATGAAGAACTGTATAAAAAGGGTCGCAGCTAGGAAGGCTGAGAACTACTGCTCTAAGTGATAGTATGAGCAGGATTTTAACTTTCATTTAAAAAATTACTTTAGATAGTTCCAGAGCAGGCATTTGCGAGATGGGCTATATATACATGCAGGGGATTTAATTTCTGAGGTTGGTCTCAGAAATGTTAGTAAATGAAACACAAATCGCTGGTGTGTGTGTGTGTGTGTGTTATTGACTTAGGTCTCTTTGGGAACCCTTTTAAAGTTGGATGTGTGTTTATAAAGGACTTACTGAGGTCTACTGGGAGCACAGCAGTGACAGCCAGCCTCTAAGATGGCCTGTGACAGTCCACATGTCCCTATCGGGTGCCCTACTATACCAAGTAGGGTAAGTGTGTGGAATCAATAAAATATTACAGAAATGATGTGTGACTTGTCAGATTAGTCATGAAGAGACACTGGCTTCTAGCCTGTTGCGTTCTGAATCACTGGCTATAGAGAAAGCAGTGGCCGTGTTGAGAGGATAATGAGCGCCTACTAGAGTCAGCAGCAGCTTGCCAGGCACAAGAGAGCCTCTTGAGAAGCAGATCTCACACCTCAGCCAGCTTTCAAGTGTTTATAGGCCCAGCTGAGGGCTCAGTGGGTGCAGCCTCCCAAGACTGAGCCAGGACAGTCTAAGCCAAGTTGCTCTCAAGTTACTGACCCCTAGAAACTGAGATGATCAACACTTACTGCACAAGCCACTAGATTTTAGGGCAATTTGTTCCATAGTCATGGCTCATGTCCATGTGTAGGAATGCTATGTTTCTAGAAGAGCAGATCTGCTGGGCAGTGGTGGCACACGCCTTTAATCCCAGTACTCGGGAGGCAGAGGCAGATGGATCTCTGTGAGTTCAAGGCCAGCCTGGTCTATAGATTGAGTTCCAGGAAAGGCGCCAAAGCCACACAGAGAAACCCTGTCTCGAAACAAGCGAAGAAGAAGAAGAAGAAGAAGAAGAAGAAGAAGAAGAAGAAGAAGAAGAAGAAGAAGAAGAAGAAGAAGAAAAAGAAGAAGAAGAGGAGAAGGAGGGGGGGAGGGGGAGGAGGAGGAGCAGCAGCAGAGCAGCAGATCTGTGCAAAAGTAACTCTACATTCACTCTAGCCAGCCTCAGTGGAGTGGCCCAGACTCTTGTGCTGGGCTCCACTTAGTCCCTGTCCTGACTGGAATCACTTAAATACCTTCTAAAGATGGGCAGCACAATTACAATGATGCTGAAGGACTCCCAAACACCTACAAGCTGGCAGGACCAAAAGAGCAAGAAGAAGGCTGCAAATTGCTATCCTACGGGAAGAATCCAACAGAGACATTAACAATTTGACCTGATAAAACTTAAACTATTTAAAAATGTTTATTAAAAATTTTATCAACATATACTAGTTATATATAGTAATGGGTTTCATTATGGCATTTCCACACGTACATATTTCAATCATATTCAAGATTTTTATTTATTTATTGAGATAGGGTCTTTCTACACAGCCCTGGCTGGTCTGAAACTTACTCTGTAGACCAGGCTGGCGGTGAACTTGCAGAGATCCATCTGCCTCCACCTCCCAAGTGGTGGGGTTAAAGGATTTTTAACATTGAGAACTCAGGTGATAGATCCTAAGAGTAAGGATTTCCAGCTTCTCTCAAAAATCAAAAGCTCAGGAAATTCGAGGGCCCACATTTATTCCCAGCAGTGATGATCTGGGGATAGCGGTGCTGCCCTCTCCTAAGACTCCCGTGTACCACCTGCTGCAGCGTCATCAGCCTGTAGACTGCACCATCTGGCTCCACTGGCACTTGAATTCTGAGACGGGCAGGAGAGAGACTGGACGGAGGGAGACAGGTAAAATATCTAAAAGTAATTACTGTTGTATCTCCATGATGGGCACTTTAGAGGGACACAAATTTAGTTTTCTTTGCTATCCTCCCCTTCCCAGTTAGGCTGGTCTAGACCTCTACTGTGTAGCTCAGGTGGTCCTCAAATTCGTGTTCCTCCTGCGTTAGCCTCAGAAAGGCTGGGATTACAAATACGTCCCCATGCCCTGTGCTTTCAAAATTAACAAAAAGAAAGTTCATTCAACAGCTGCCCCAGAGGCAAGGGACAGCTTAGAACTTAGAAAGCATATAAAACAATTACTGCACTTTACATTAAACAGCATGCATTTTAATAGCAACGTTTATTTATGGAGGTTTTCTTATGTAAGACCTCTGCTGAGAGGAAGTGTGATGTTTCATCTCACTGCAATCTGGCTTTCTACTACAGTAATAATTTACAATAACAGAAGAAAGGAAGGCTCTGGCACCACAGCTCTATGACTATCTGCTAGATTCTTCCCTCCTACAAGATAGAATAATGCACCCTTTTCTGGCCTTCTCCTAATTATGTATTTGAAAGAGAATCCTAATCAGTTTTCAGAGTGGCTTACTCCGGAATTAACTAGCCAACCACTGGATAACTGATGGGAACAATCCTCGGTAACTTTTATAAAACTCTGGAAGAAGATTGTAGGGTTAACATCATGCTCTCAGGAACATCCTGCCCAAGTAGGCAAGAGCTCAGCAGGGAAGAGAAGACCTTGAGTTGCTTCAAAGTCACTCAAGGGTAGCTTTATATGTGAGTGAGAGCAGGGCAGAACAAGCTGCCCTGTTCCCCTAAACACAGTGAGCACTGTGGCATCCTGAATCGCCCATATTTATTGAACTTTCAGTACATTTGAGACTCTCTGCTAGAGGTGATACTAAGCAATGGTTTCTGTTTTCACAAATTTTAGCAATTGGTTCATGTACACAGCAAGTGATACCGGGAGGGCCAGAGGGAATGATCTCTTTTTTTCGCTCAGTAAGCATTTACCAAACATCTGCTAGGTGCTGGCACTGAGTATTTGGGCATCTACAAGAAAGTCTTTGTTCTTCTGGAGCTTAAACTCCAGTGGCCATTAGGGAATGCTGCCACTGGCTGGAGAGAACAGAGAATTTAAGGAGTCAAGATTAGGTAGAAAAACTTCAGAGAAGAGAGAAAAGAAGGAAGCTGCAGGTGAGAAAGCAGCCTAAGAGGAGGTACAGGGGTGGGAAACAGGAGGGATGTCAAGGGAACAAGGGAGGCCACAGGACTAAGGCAGTGCAAGGGCCAGTGACGCCAGGGTGGAAACCTGTGTCATCAGTGCCGTGGTCCCTGCTGAAGGGGACACCAAGCTTTTATCTGGTTTCCACTCTTAGGAAAAAAGACCCCAGGGCATCTGCCTCTAAACAAGAGCAACTGAGAAACTCAGTGCTGAGGCTTCTTAAGGTTGTAACATGGAGAATAGGTTTAGAGAGTTGACTTGACAGGTAGATCATGCCTCCTACACCACCACACACAGTGGCCTCTTTGTAAAGACAGGCCACTGAGAAGCCCAGATGACAAGTGACACAATCTCCAGTGCTTCAGGTACTAGCTTGAGATTGCCTGATCTGTGATGAGATCTGCTGTATGATGCTGTAGTAAGGCTTTGCCCCTTATACAGAGTTACAAGGAAGGTTTTGTTTTTTTCTCTTCCCAAAGGTGGTAGGGGTAGGGAATACACTTGCAGTGCCTCTGAAGCCATTTCTTTCTTTTTCTTTTTGTTTGCTTGTTTATGTTTTTTGTTTTTTTTCCCCCTGAGACAGGGTCCCACTGTTTGGCCCTGGCTGTCCTGGAACTCAACCTATAGATCAGGCTGGCCTTGAACTCACAGAGATCTGCCTGCCTCTGCCTCCCAAGTGCTGGGATTAAAGGCGTGTGCCACCACTGCCCTGTGAGGCCATTTTTTTATTGCAGGAGCAGTGTGTCTATGCAGCTAAGTTGGCTGAATGACAAAGTCAAAGAAACCAATCATGATCTTGACTGCACTAGACAGACAGGCTCATGCTCCTATTGCAGGCCTAACTGCACAAGCCACACATAAAAGCTGCTGTGACACAAATGTGACTTTTCAAGTTAAACATCGTTACAGACAAATCTCTGGACTTGTCAGTGTATTTAGAATGGCTTCGATGTGACCTCTAGGGGTTTGGAGCTTGTCACTTGGTCTCACTATCTCTCTCTGTCTTCTATACTTAGGAAGTCATCCAGAGCTATTTCCTGGTGGGGCAGATATCATCAAGAAAGAGTGAAAATTCAGGAAGGACAGAGGGCTAGAGTGCCCCGTACACATTTATAAGTCTAAGAAATCCTAATTAACAATGATACACACACACACATCCAAAAAAACAAACCTGTGTTCATCTTGATATCTTGGTAATATCAACTCTCAACTTACTTGGATCACCCATCCAATATTTATCTGGGGGAGAAATTTAAACCAAGAGAACAGTTATTAGTAAGTGCTGCTGGAGGGATCCCTTTGAGGGGGAAGTTAAACAGGGTGGTTGCTAAAGTCCTTGCCAACACCAGTTTTCTAGGGGCCACCTGATGCTTCCCCTCTGATCACATGGAACTTCATGTCCACGGGCCACAAAGAGCAAGGTGACAACAGTCTCTTCACACAAAGACACTTACGCTTGGGAGGTGCTCTCTTGGATTAGAAAGTGTCTCTAGGACTCAGGGTCCTAAGCCTGGAGCTGGGATGCTGATGAGTAAGTCACTGAATTCTTAGGACCCACAAGACGCTGCTAACAGCATCAACTACTCGGTTAAGTGGTAACATTTATCAGTCAACGCAGACCAGGAGAAGAGTGGAGAAGTGAACACAGCATGAACAAATTTTGCAACACGTGACAAAGAGCCAAGGTCCACCTTCTGTTTGGATCAAAGAAATGGGCCCCAGTGCGAAGGAAGTGAGCTGGTCAGCCCAGCCCAGGGCAGGGTTCCACTGCCTCATCTCCCAGGTGGCTGTGGGCAGCAGGTGCGTGGGAATCTGCAGAGTGAGGCTGTCTTCCTTGGCAATAGCATCAGCTTATTCCACATTGCAGGGGCTTCTTAGTTATCACTGCAAATGTGCTCACTTTCCCTCCCCTTCTCTAGTTCTTCCAGTTGAGACAGCATTCTTGCCCTGTTTCTGTTCTGCTTTCCTGACACACTGCTCCAGCCTTCTTCATTTCTGAAGGAACCCACAGATCCAAAGAGGCATGTGGGCAGGTTTGTACTGGGGGCCATACTACCACTTAATATTGTTATGCTCTTAAAGGCAGAGACCGCCTTGTCCAGCTTATAGAGAACAGAGGGAGTTGAGGTGGAGCAGGGAGACAGGTCAGGAGGCTAGCAGGGTACTCTGGAAGTAATTTAAGGACACCTGAGCTGACTACACACTAAAGAAGTTCCATGAAGCTCCATGAGTATGTCACCATCCAGCCCTCCCCTGAGGCCCATAGACCTTTCCTGGCCTCTAGCTTTTGCCCTGCTCCCTTCTCTGATTTAGGGCCCTGCTGTCCTCAACACTCTCCCAAACCCCTCAAGGTCTGTGACTCAGTGAGCTGGGAGCTGGCTCTCCACTGACTCCTTCTGTCACTCTCCCCTTTGCTGGCTCCTTGTGGACCCTGTCCCACCTGCCATGGCAAACTCACTCCCTGTCACCACCATCAGCAGGCTAGTGCCTCAGGCCCAGCCTTTGTAGGTCTCTGTCAGAACCTTAGAGTGAATTCAGCATCTTCCTACTCTGTAACTCCCCACGTTTCTCCTGGAGGAATCATGCTGCTCTCCCTATCTGAGGTCAGTGTGCCCAACAGGCATCGGGAATATCACACATCTGTTTGTCTTGCTTTATCCTCTATCTTCTTTTCACCCTGAGATTGTAGGCACACTGGGATTATAGGCATGTACTATGCTGTCCGTTTTGTTTTAAACTAAGACAGTGCTAGGGATCAAACCCAGTACTCTATGCACAGCAGGCGAGCACTCTACCAACTGAACTTCATCTCTACTCCCTTGCTCCCCTTTGCTCTCAAGGCCTCGACTCCTAGGCCTCACCTGGATCTCAGAGATAGTCTCTGTTTCCAGTCTTCCCACTTTCCAATCAATTACAGTCTGTTGCTAGACTTGTTTTCCTAAAAGGGTTTTCATCATCCTACTTCTTTCCTAAAGAACCAACTTGCTTGTCACAGGAAGTACAAGTTCTCATTATGTGGAAGGCCCCAAAACAACTGTTCCCTTATTCCATCAAGTTTCCCTCTGTGTCCAATTTCCAATGTCTTCTTCTTTGAATCAGATCTTCACTGTCATTTTGCCTACTCTGGTGATACCTTCTTACTCCATGCTTCTGTGTGAGTTGTTTCTCTCTACCCCTCCTCTGATGCTGACATTCCTGGAGCTCAGTTTGATGGTCCCTTCTACTAGCGGTCACTTCATGGTCTTACCTTGGGCTTTGGCACTAAATGAAAGCCTCAGAGTGAACTCTGCTGCCTGACTTAATGCTGATGCTCCACAGGAGTGCCCAGTGCCTTCTGTTAGACAGTATTTGTCTCAGCACCACGGGTTGTGATCATGCTGTGAGAATGGCTTATGTTGGCTCCAGCGGCCTTTCAGACACTGCTGGCATGATTTTTCACTTTACTGGTTCCTCAAGTCCCCAGGCCTTTTCTATGCTGAGCTTCCAGATTTCACCTACAGGTGAAGGTGGCTTCTTCTCTAAGTATGGATGGACCCTGTGCATTCTACCTTCCTTCCACTCAATGTCCCTGGGGATACTCTCACTTGC